>JAQIXA010001285.1:0-26234 GCA_034699045.1 Nanhermannia cf. coronata Gr-Ori-00579 | reverse complement strand
ACTGTAATTACTTATACTTATATTGCTCAAAAAATATTTTCAGTCAGTCAGGGAGCTCGTAAAACTTTGAAACTTTTGAAAATAATTTTTTTTCTCTTACAATGTTTGCATAATGTCATGTAAGTTTTGATTTATGTTTTATGACCAGGCGGTAGAAAAGGGTCTAATCACAATTTTTATTTTTACACTAGGTCATACTGGTATCAATGAGCTATTCAGAACTCAACCGGAAGTACTTGCATATTTTATTTAAAATTCTCAATATATTCTGTATTAGACCAGGTTCATTGAGTTTAGTAATGGTATTTCATCTCAAATTATTTAGGAATCCTAGATTAAGGATTTGTAATGTTATCAAATGGACGAAAACTGGGACTTCGAATTGAAAATTAAGATAAAATTGCCGCTTTTAGCTCAAAATTTAAGTAGGTTCATGCAAATTTTCGATATTCCATATAGGTTTTTTCGATTAATTGGTTCAAAATTTTAGAATTTTTCTTAAAAATGACCACCTCGAAATTTTTTTTGGGTTTCTTTTCATTATTTTCTAATTGTGTGAAAAACAATCTGATTTTTTTCAATTTCTTTATCGTTTTATGCCCGATTAAATACATCAAATTTAGCAATTTAGCTCAAAATTAGCAGATATTTGACCTTTATAAATGAGGTAGAAAGTAGGGAAATGGTCCATTTTATAACAAGAAATGATATTTATGATAATTTTCCAATCTAATGATGATAGGTATGAGGGTTTAAGTTTGAACAAGTTGAGCTTCAAATTGCTTAATCAAACAGCAGAGCAAAGCACAGAGGGGAAAAGGGTATTAAATTGTACCTTAATTGTAAATTGTTCATCAAAAAATTTATTCAACATCACGGATTACTTATAAAATAAACTTTTAAAACCTAAGTATGGTAGTACAAGTAGGTAAGTAAAAATAAAGGTGAGATATTATTTTCTACAGAGTCCTACAACATAGTTTCTTCTTCAAGAATTTTGGTAAACAGTAATAAAAACCAGTTTTCGTACTTTTTCATATGTAAACAAAATATTATCATAACTCTATTCACAGATTCTGGTTTAAAATCTCTAAAATACCTACTACATACAGTATGACTGCTAACAAATAAATTTTAAAGTTGTTCTAGTAGAATAGCAAGATAGAAGCGAAAAAAATCACCATGAACTTTAGCATTTTTGTAGGGTTTTAGTTTTGCTCAAAATTTTGTGGTCTTGTATTTACCGCATTTAATTCATCAGTTGTTTTTAGAGCATTTACGAAAATGGGGCTTCAATTTTAATTTCAAACTTCTAGGTCTAATTACTTATACCTTTTGAAATTTCTAACTTCTATCTAGCTCTAAAATCTCGAAATTTCTAGGTCTAAATTTCTGGAAATTTCCGAATTCTTTAGGTCTAAAAACCTACATAGAAAGGATATTTTCGTGTTATAATGGGCTTTTGGTCCTTTAAAGTTTAACATGGGAAAGGCCAAAAATCCGATTATATCCTTTCCAAATTCTAGGTCTAAATACATGGCAAACTTCTAGGTCTAATCGTAAGATATCTGGAAATCTCCAAATTCTATGTAAAAATTATATCTGCAAATTTCAAACTTTCAGGTTAAATTATCTGAAAATTTCAAAATTCTGTCTAAATACATTTAGGCCTAGTATTTGTCCTATTTGTATAGCTTCGGCCATTTTACAAGCATTGAATTAAAAAATCGAACAATATTCAACTCAAATCTAAAGCTAAAAACCTCATTTTTCGTTTTCAATCTGATTCAAAAGTCAAAGTTACTTTTTGAAAGAATTTGTTTTTGTTTTTGTTTGAACTTTTCTAATGCTAATGTTTAGAGGTGAACCAAAGTGTAGTAGGTACTAGTAACTCATGTCAAGTCTTAATAAGCTTTTAAAGTTTTTAAAGTATAAAATCCGAAGAAAAAAATTACAGAAAAAAATTAACCCCCACTAAGATTGTTGTGCAACTTCTGCACGAAAAGGATTACCTTACAACAAACATATGCACATAAGAAATGAAGCTGAACTTGAAAACAATCAAGAAGCTTCAAATCTTCAAGTCTGGAGAATTATTAATCTAATCCATTAAGTACTCTACTATATTACTTGACTTATAAAGTAATACAAAAACTAAGAAAGAATTTTGATCTCGAGTCTTGAATCTTGAAAGTTGAATAGATTAGAAAAAATGAAATAAGATTAGCTGTAAAGTTGTAAATTATAAAAGACTTTGAACTTTTCAAGACTTTTTTTTCCAAATATCTTTCACATTCAATCCATATGTATTTGTATACAAAATGCATTAATTTTTGGCTACTCTACTCGTATAAGTAGCTGCTAACCCACTCAAAAGTCTATTTCTAAATAAGGTTTCTCTAAAATTAGATTTTTCAGATCTCTAGATAGATTTAATTTACATTTAGGTACAAGGAAAAGATCGAGATTATGATAAAATTATAATTCAGTTCTCATCAAATCACAGCCCACACTTTTGATAAAGGAACTGCACTATCTGTAGTACCTTAGTTCCTCATCAGAGCTTAATATATAGTCTTACTTACTTTATATCTAACTATAAGCTGGTAAAAATGTTCATCAAGTAATTGGAATTTCAATTTGCAATCAATCTAACATACTACAAGAGTCAGTAGTAAGATTCCAAATTGGTCTCTTGAACTATTTTTTGATTATCATGAATTTTTTTCCTATCTATCTATGTAGGTATGTTCAATTATTGAAATAAATGAAGTACCAGTAGCAGTATATAGCTTATAGTCTATATAGTATAGTAGAGTAGCTCTCGATTCTCAAATTTCTCGATCAAATCAAATCAGTCCTACTTTTTTTGAGAATTTGATTGCATCAATTATTCCATGCCCTTATGCCTAATTTTTTATATAAAAATTTCTACAACTTGTACTTGTGCCTTTGGCTTAGAAAACTTCAAACAGGTAGTCCAATTGGCTCACCCAAAATACAAATATCGAATAAATGCAATCTACATTAATAAGCTTACAGACACATTACTAACAGTAGTACCTACCCTACAAGTCACAAAAATTTAAAAATTTAAAAACTGATGGAAACTCCCATTAATGTACTTAAAATTATGTAAGTTTCTCATCTCTTTCCCACTTACTACACTACATACTGAGACAAGAAATGTAATTTAAAACTTGAAATCTTCAACTTGATATTTGAAATATGAAATGGCCTTAGAAGGACTCGACTTGTGTAAAATTCTGATTCTAAAATTCTGAAATTTTGGCTTAGAATCAGGAGGAGGTGTTGTTTAACTCGTATATTTATTTATGAATAAACATACGAGAGGATAATCGTGTTTTTAAAACGTACATATACGTACCTACTCTAATAACACATTGAGCAAGTATTTAAATCAAAATTTTCAATAATAAAGCCGCTACTTTATATCAGTCAGAGTCAGTCAGAAAAAATATCTTGAGGTTATTTAAAAATGTATAACTTATATTGTATCTAATCTAGGTAGCCCATTTTAATTCAAATGTCGCCTCAAGTTGAAATCTGTTTAAAAAAAATTTCAAAATCAAGGTCCTCATCATCAGATTTGATAGACATTTTGAAATTTGAACAAGCTTCAAATAAGTGTACAAGTACTTATAGGTACTATAGGATCATTATTATTTTAAATTATATTTACACATGTCATACTGAACCATATGTAAGGTATACTAAAGTATCTATTACAATACAGTTGAAATTTCCTCAAAAAAATGACAAAAAAACCAATTTCCCATGCATTATTTATCAATTGCCTTGCATTACCCGTTGGTTTCGACTCTTATCTTTTGTATATTTACAAAATAACAAAATAGATTAGACCAGTACCTGACCAGGGTTGTTTCTCAAAACTTTCTTTAGAATTTTATGAGTTTTGAAGCATCTAAAGCTAAGAATCTCGAGCTTGTACTGCCATAAAATTCCAAGCTTTTGGTTTTCAACCCTGCTATTTGTACTAGGTAGGTCCTTGAAGGATCTTTTTTTCAAATCAAAATTACAATTTCTAAATTTTATAATCTACAAAATGTGTGTGTGGTACAGGCATTTGCATTATTATTCTGAGAAACTTGAGGTAAAATTTTAGTGCTTGAGGCTACAATGCGTAAAGCAGTATCTTTTTAATGTACCAATCTGACTACTGGCTATTTGGTATCCCTATACAGATTAATAATAATGACTTTAGTTTACAAAAAAAAATCAAATCTTGGTGGTTATATAATCTACAGCAGCCAGTTATCTATATGGCATTCACATTCACCGTTGACCATGGACATTTTCTCAGATACCAAACTCCTTCTGTATCAGTATCAGTACATACTATAGTAGATGCATACCCTACCTAAGCTAAGCTAAGTTTGTAAAAAAATTCTCAAAATTCTCGAAATTGAAAATCGAGATTTACATAACCTGAGTAGTAGAAAGAAGCTCATTAACTTTTGATAGTGTTTAAATCTTGACGCCGACCCTACTCGTCAGATAATTGACGACAAATGCTAAAAGGATTATAAAAATCCAATGTATCTACTGTAGGATACAGGTAGTATATTTTGTAAGAAATAAATTTGGACAAGATTTAGAATCAAAGGTTAATCTCAAAAGTTAATCTTGCCTTCAAACTATTAGAGACCTATTTGAATCCTAAATTCTAAATCCAACCAAAAGGTACAAATTTAAACTTAAACTTGTACTTACTAATAGTACTATCAAAGTATCTAGTACCTACTTATAACTTTGCATTAGACTACCTAGAAATAAAATACTTTAGATATTACTGTAGATTACATTAAGGTAGAACTTGTACAATAAATATTCTTTAGACTTAACTATTTCGAAACATGAATACAATTATTTTAGAGATTTTAAATTTCAAATAGATACACATACATACATATCTGTAGTATCTATCTAATGTTAAATACTAGACTACTATTTGTATTCAAATTTCAAAAAAAGACTCGAAGCTAATGATTATGATTATTTAAATTTATCGTCCAAGTCCAACACTTTTAGACGATGACTTTGACTTTGACATTCACATATGCCTTACTCAGATTCAGACATCATTTTCGAGTCATTTCTATAATTATGAAGGGTTTCAGTTTCAGATGAAGATTTCAAACCTTGAAACTCTACTCTACTGTAATCAGTATAGTAGGTAGATGTAGAAGACATTTTAAATTTATGAAATAATCTTTGCGGGTGAATTTTGTAATAAAAGCCATCATATCATCATGTAGTTTACAAGTTTCACTTTCACACGGTAGAATGGCATGGCAGGCAGAAAGGAAGTTGACAAGAGTCTAAAATTTTCTTAATAAATATACCTAAAACTACTACTAGACCAAACTAACTACTTGTATGTACATAATATGTAGATACTTTAACATCTTGCATAATACTACTACTACTATTTATTATTACATTATAGTTTAGAAGTTTAGTGTAGGTAACATTTACAGTGTTTGGGAGTGGTGAAAAAAAGTACAAGTTTCAAGTGTCGAATTCTCACGGTTTGAAAAACATGGAGAAGGCAAAAGAGATGCAAATTGTCAACTTGTACTCGACACTCTGGTCATACTACTAATACTACTATACTAGTAGATATTTAAATATATTTATACCTAGACCAAACTAAACCACAATCTTGGACAGAATAGACAAGCCAAACCAAGAGACCAAGACTTTGACTTTGACAAAAAAACCAAAGCAAAAAATTGAGGATATCATCATCAACTCTACTTACTGCAGATAGGGTACTGATAGCAATGCAATAATAATGGTTGTTAAAAATTCCAGGAGGCAAATATTTAAACTATAAAACCTTATAGGGGGATTATTTAGAATTTATTTAGAAATTGAACTGAATAGATCTGTAATCTGTAATGATTGTAATGATTTCACAATTTGAGAATTGAGAATTGAGATCAATTTACCTAAGGGATAATGACTTGGACAGTGGACAATAAAACCGGATTTCAATGACAATTACATTGCTTGTATCACGCATATTTCTCGATTTTTTTTCTTCTAATTTTTACCTTTGTATGCACAAAATTTAGAATTTCAGCAAGTTTGTTAGCCTGCCTTTAAGTACTGAATACCATTATATATGTACTGTGATAGTGTATAAATTAGACAAAGTCTAATCTTTGTTTTTTGATGAGATAATGATTACGACTTGTACTTGTATCTGTTATACTATCTGTACTATGCATGGTACTTTGTACACTCATCGTCAATTCGTGATTCATTCGATCTTGACGATCTTTTGTTGATTATTCGGCAAATATTTATAATACGTGTAAATTACTCTAAAAATTACCAGAAAAAAAATCGAGCAAAACGCACATTGCCATTTTTTGCAATTTCCTTCAAACTTTAAACGTCACAATATTCACGATAAAGGTATCATTTTTGAAATTTTTTGCAATTTGAAGTAACATTTAAGTCTGAGATACAACAAAGGGGCCGATATGTAGCATGTCTCAAATTGTAAATTGTAAATTGTACATTTTAAAACTAAAGACCTTGGGTAAATACCTCTAATTCTAATGAATTGAGAGAATTGAGAGCTTGAAAAAAACATTGTTTTTATTAAGATATCACGTTATAAAGACAACTATGGTCTTGATAGAATGTAGGTTTGAGACTTGGGCTTGGGTCAAAAGGTTTAGCATCATAAAGTCCTCTTAAGAGTGTAAAATAAATAAAAACTATAAAGTAAGTAAGAATTTGGTATATGAATCAGGACTTTTTTATTATTTCAACCGACATAATCTTGAAAATTACATGAGGACATCGAGTCCTTGTAATGCCTACGAAAAGTCCAAAAGTGTTTTTTATACTTGTAAAAGTGCACTTGAGGATTATCTTGAACAATTTTATAAAAACACAACTAATATTGGTTCAAAGTACCGGGTATACACAGTCTGGTATCATTTTTTTTTCAAATAATTTTGGATTTTTTCAAGTTTTTTTAGGAATTTTATTTCTTTATATGCAAGTACCTACTTATTATAATGGTTTTGTGAACTTGACCATAAGATAGTTAAAAATCATGTAGAGCCTTTTTTTAAGCTCCTCGAACCAAAATAAATGGAGGATTTTTCTAAAAAGGAATTTCAAATTCGAGCAAACAAACAAGGAGATATCCTGAAGGCATCTAATCTATGTAGGTACATATAGGTATGTGTACATTTATGTATTTATGTAAGTGCCAAGTATGACTTTGATCTTTCATTTGCATAATAATAGTACAGGGCAAGTGAATAAATAATTGTGAATTTTGAAACATGAAACTAGTTACCTAATTGAATTAAATTTTGGCTAACCAAATCCATATTCTATTTTAGCTCGCAAAAATCTATATTTACATTATTGTATGTAATCTTTATATAATATATCTTTGTCATTATAAATTTCAAAAAAATACTCCACAAATTTCACCTCGATATTTTAATATGATTAATTTTCACCACTAGCTTTAGATTAGAGCTAAAATTAATAAGTAGGTATAAAAATACAACTTACAAAATAAGGATCCAGTTTGCAGTACATGTGTTCGTACTCTTCCTGAGGAACATTTGTAGATCCAGTTGGTGAAGCTGAAGCACCACAGCCTGAGCCACCTGAACCTACACCTGATGAATCATTGTCATTTTTGGCGACCACAGATAATTCAGCACACAACATTTGTCCATCAACAACTAGTGAATTAATTGTGCCAATTGTTGAGTTGGTATTATTAGCTGTATTATTGTTAATAATATTATTATTGTTACTGGCACTGTGATGAGTATGAGCTGAGGAGGCTGTTGAACTTTGATGTCGGTGATGATGGTTCTGTTGACCATAATGCAGTTGACTTAGAGCAACTGTTGAATTTGAATTCTTTCCACCACCTCCTATAGTATCCAGTATATTATTCACACTTCCAATCCCATCCACTTCCAAATCTGTAAAAAGAAAAAAACAAACCAAACCATGTAATCATAATCATCGTAAAATAAAACAAAAAAACTGAGCAAAACCAGGGCGTATTATTAAACTCGTGGAACACCCATTACATCAAAAATTATTGTACATTTGAGCATACACAAAAATTATTTTGACTCATTACATCCTACTACCTAGCCAATTTATTGTCTCTCTCGATTTGTTACGCAAAGGGAACGGAAGTTTTTTGTTTTGATGTAAATTATATTCAAAATCAGTTCTGATATAATGATATCCCCATTATCCTGTGATTCATACACCTAACCAAATACAAAATCGTCAAAAAGTCTTTATAAAGTGA
Organism: Nanhermannia cf. coronata Gr-Ori-00579; assembly: GCA_034699045.1. Classification (NCBI taxonomy): domain Eukaryota; kingdom Metazoa; phylum Arthropoda; class Arachnida; order Sarcoptiformes; family Nanhermanniidae; genus Nanhermannia; species Nanhermannia cf. coronata Gr-Ori-00579. Next base: position 17,875 of record JAQIXA010001285.1, on the reverse strand, counting down.
TAGATTGCGAAAATAAAATCATTTTTGCTCGAAAAAGTAGCCTCAAAATTTCAAGTTTGAAGCAGCAAATGATCCAAAATTCATCAAATTTTTCTCAAAATTCAAGCAAATACAGCTCTTAAATACCAAATTTTGACTTAATTTTTGTAAAAATCAAGCTGAAGCTTAGCACTTTTCGTCAAAAAAGCTTGAAAAACTCTAACTAAATAGAATTATCTTAGCAGTTTATAGCGTAATTTACTAAATTAACTTGAACTAGAGCTTTTGACATTTTGAATCCTTCTATGTGACAGATATTTTTTTTTGTAAATTAGATTTATTTTCAGAATTCAGACTCATATTAGTCCAGCCAATTTAAATTATATTAGTACCTACCTATGTATGAATTTCTGCATGTTCAGTTTCATTGTAAAAGTCATTTAAATCTATTATTTCTCATCTTTTTGTTCTTTTATACTATTTTGCTAATGATGAAATCCTATACCTTATCTACCAGATAGTATAAAGGTAAAAAACACAGTATCCCGTCGCTGCTCCCTATTTATCATTTGTCATTTTTTTACACTAGGTAATACTGAATCTAAAATAAAATCTCAGATTCCATAATACCTATACCTTATAGAGGTACTACTGTACTACTGTAGTATGGTAAGTTAAGTAAGCAAATTATTTCAATTTCTGAATTTTTTTCTAAAGATCCAGTTGGAATAATATCGCTGAAGCTGAGGCTTCTGGCTCTGTTTTATTTCAATTTTTTCATACATGACACGTTCTACCGACTCAGATAAATACTTTGAATTTCAGGCTTTGAAAAAACAGAGATGTGACATGGCTGGTAAGGCAAGGTATGAAATTTGAAATGGTAATTTTTCAAAGTCACCTTTATTTTAGCTTTTGGTCGAAATTATTTCACGTTCATTTCATATCAGAGCTACCAGAGTTTAATAATAATTATTAAACCACGATTTCCAACTTTTTTTATGCATTTTTATCACCTACCTTACCTATCTATCTAGTAGTAGACACTACAACTCCAACTACAACTATAGAAGATTCACGAATCATCGGCAAAATACCCTTTTGAATTTTTGTACAGGTAAATTAATAAGTAAATAATGAATAGTAGAACAATAATGATATGCTTATGCAACCTTACTACTACAAGTATTTTGCCTCTGATTTGATAGACAAGGTAATTTTACTCAAAAAAATTTGTAAAGTGAGGCTTCTTCACCATATTTATTGACGGTATAAAAAATGGTAAATAAAGCTATCAAATCATACAAAAGTCCCTAGCCTAGTAAAATTGCATAAGAAATCTAAGATCTAAGAATTATGATCTAAGAATTACGAGGAGTCGGGTAAAAAAAATCAGTCATAAAAAGTTGGCAGATGTTTCGCAAACATTTACAACTTTATTTTATCTCATGTTTTGTTGCCTACTTGTCTCTAATCTTTCTCGTACTATTAAACGAGTATGATTTGATTTTGAGCTCAATTATGCACTTTTTAACTCAAAATTTAGGCATAATGAGTATTGTAAATCTCAGTATTATGTATAAGTAGTAGTATTATAGTAAGTAAGTAAAAAAAAGCTTTTAGTGAAAAATCCAAGTGTTTACAAACTTGTTTGAGAATCACTCAAGATCAGTCAGTCAAACCCTCGAGAAAATGTCTGAATTCATCAGGAAGTTGAATAACTTACATCTGAATCGCCCAAAATTTATAATTTACCCAGCTACTATTTACACAGTAGTGTAAGCAAATAATAAGTAGTAGTAGATAAAACATTTTGAGACTCAAAAATAGCATTAGCTTTATATTTATATTTATATTTATGACAGAGATAGAGAAAAGGGGCCTTATTCACACTCAATTATAGAAAGTACAGGAAGATCTTGTATCTAATTTCAAACCTCTAGGTAAACTATCAAGCTACTAAAAAAGCCTTTTGGAACCTTACAGATCATTATAAACACACAAATGTCCTCTTTTATCATAAAATCTCATATTTTTTTTGATAGAAGATGAGAAAAGAGGCCTTATTCACACTTAATTATAGAAAGTATGACCTCTAGGTATGATTTAGCTGATGTTCAGTTTACTCCAATAAGGTCTTTGGAGTCTTTTAGATCGATAGAAATCTCCAAAAGTCCCCTTTTATAACAAAGATTTGCGTATTTTTGCTTACATTAGCCTTATCTTATGTATTTTTCTAGGAGATTTGGCACTTGCATGTTAGTACACTAAAAAGATAAACAAATTTTGAATTGAGTTATAAAATACCAAGAATTTATTCGATTTGATTAAACTATTTGACTTTGTACTCGAATGAAAGCCTTTAAGTTAAATAGGATTCAATTTAAATGATACGATTTGAAAGAGTTAAATTAAGCTTTTAAAAATCAAGTGTTAGCAAGAATTTTTCTGTATTTCTCTAATCTAATCTTTACAAGTCGGTTGTCGGTACTATGAAACAGAAGTATCTATCACTATCAATGGATGTAAAGAACTATACAGATATTTGTATTTAACAGTTCATAATGATCATGATCATCCTTCAGAATCCTTTTTTTATTCTCAAAGTTAAGGTTCAATGATTGCTTTGCAAATTCTTGAGAGAACTTTTTATACGTAGTATCTGTTTTTCAAAATTTCAAATTACAATCTTATTCTCGTATCATCATGTACAATGTACAATGTACAGTATACCACAAAAGTTGTACGCTTCACTATCCTATAAATTGTAATTTTATTGTTCGTTTTCTTTTAAAAAATTTTTCTGGGTGCTTTATCGATCCTCGATTCTTCAAAAAATGTGAAGCGAAACATGAATTTTCAACTAAATATAAAAAACTAAGAGTATAGTATCTGTAGGAAGCTGTAAAAAAATGAGATTTCATCAAAAAGAGGGTGATCTGATCTGTTCTCTTCGATGATGGATGGGTATTCAATGAAGAATAGAAACTGTCTAGAAACCTTACAGTCAAATTTCGCTATAAAGTCATCACAGTTTAATAAAATTTGACATTCTAAAGCCTCTAGAATCCATGTTAATAAAGCATTTTTATCGTCAAAATTTAATTATCTTAGGTCCTGAGGGCTGAGGGTAACTTTATATCGAAGTTTGACTCTATTATAGGCGATAGTGAGATACTGCGAAAGATGCATGCAAACTATTTTAATATTCTTAAATATTACAATAGCTCTACAAGTTTACAACCACACACAGTATATAGTACAACCAGTATAAAAAAGCCTTTCCCTAAAAAAAGCAATTTGCACACTCTTTGGTTTTGTTACCCTATAATCTATAATATAACAATTCTCTCAATTCATCACATAAGATTTATAAATTATAATAATCTATCGAGGATTTTCAATTTTTGATTTCCCTTTCTAAAACTATACAAGTATCCTACTACTATAAAGTATTTCAGAGTTCTAATGTGCAAGCGATTCTACGATTAAACCACTTTATAATGCACACAATAATCTTCAAAAAACTACAATTTTAATATTTAATGGTTTACCATTCTATAATAAGGAAATACATATACAGATAGTATGATAAAGATAATGCAATTTAAATCATGTGCCTTACAGCTATAGCTATAGCCTTTGACTTTTGGCTTAAAATATCTACCTACTTGAAAATAAAAGTTTGTGCAATTTTATAGATTTTACAACAAAAAGGGGTCAATTCAGTTGTGTGCAAAATGCAAATATTAAATAGGATTATTAAAGTATATAGAATATATATAATGTGTAAAACAAGGCTTTAAAAGTCATAGAACAAATGCAAATTTGCAAATGATAAGGTACTTGGACTTATACATTTTCAAAGATATATTTTCTTGATTCGATTCGCATTTGAATTGCATTAGATTACATTCTATTAGATTTATTGTACTACTAGAGATACAGGCTAAGCATGTAGTATAGAATTAAAATCAAATTAAATGACATAGTACCTACTACTATAGGTAATTTGTATAGTCTAGGTGAAATATAATGCGAAATTTACTATCTATGCTAATTATAATGAGGGATAACCTCTTCATAAAAGACTTATGAGTCTTATACTACAGTTGTGAGTAATTTTTGAAATATTTCTATATTTTGGACCTATAGGTAGGGTATATAGGTCTAGGTGCATTTTTTTAAATGAGCTATTGACCAATACTTTGAAATTAGAAATAATAATTTTAATTTTTATACAATCCAGTTTAGGGAATTTTTTGAGATTTGTCATTGAAATCGGTGTAATTTACTTTTACCCCTAGTTATTTTACTTTTGGCAATGAATCGTGTACTAATCACCCTACATAGTAGTATGTAGTATAGTAGTATGTATGGGAATGTTATGTATTATTTTATGTCCTACCCATATGACCATATTTAATGATGGTTTGTAAATTTTACCTTAATTTCATACGAAACTCTCTGTACTCTGTACTATTATAAATTGATAAATCTCAAATTCCCTTTCACATTCACATCGAATAGATCTTATAATTAGTTTTTCCCATAAACATATCGCATATACAATTACAATCCTTAATTTATTATATTTACCTTTTATTATATAGTACTATGGCACTATATAGTACTACTGATACATTCTTCAAAAGTATCATTAAAATTAAATTGTTATTCTTACGAGACTATTTATACCTAATATAAACAGCTGAATTTGAATGGTAGAGAAATCGCCCAAGATGAAATGAAAAACTAATTTTAAATTTACTATACCACGCACATATGTATACTCGTATGACAATAGCCAAGTTTAGAGTTTCAATTATAATTTCAAAATATTCTACCTATATACAAGTACACTGTAGTAGTATGAACAATAATAAAATATTTAATTGACATATTTTTAAGAATTTGTGCGAGGTCTGGTTATAACCAGACACTTGGAAGTTGTCAAAATTGGGCTTTAAACAATTTCATATTTCTAAAAATTCTAAAAATTCTCAAATAAAATGAAGTTTGATCGTTTTTGATCACATTTCGAGTATTTCTAATACCTTTTACCTGGACTAGAAGTTCAAAATTCTCATAAAGTATACATGCATGTTACAAAGTCAAAGATAGCTCAAATACAAAGTAGGTCAATTTAAAAAAAAATTTCTATCAAATTACAAAGTAGATACTTTTAAGATCATTATGTCAACATCTTTTAGTAAAAAAGTCAAATTAAAATAAAAGATTGATCGCTTAATTGATCGCTAAATTAGTACGAAGTGTCTGGTTTTCTACCAGCAAGTCACAAATATTTTAATTACTATATGTATACCTTACGCAAATGAAATTGAGAATGAACATGGGCATTAAAAATTGAAAATTCCTTTGTTATTTTAGAATTTTGAATTTGTGACACAGTCTCAAACTAAAGCTCAAACCTAATGAAAATGTTCATTTAAAATTAAATATTTTGAACGGAAAGAATGCCTACATATACCAACTACCAGTAGGGTATTATAGTACTAGTAAGTATTCAAAGCTAAAATAATGAAATACAATACTTGGCTATCATCAAACGATAAGACATTAAAAAGAGATTGTGTCAAGTTGCTCATTTTCTAAATTTAAATATTTTTAGATATTTATATATGTACAGCAGGATAAGTGAGTGAGTCATGATTCATGAAATGTAATCAGAAATCAGAGCTGTAGCTTATATACTGTAGTATAGAGATGATAAGAAACATGAACTAAAGTTCTAAAATGTATTTTTAAAACTTGAAGTATTTATGCCAGGTTTATTATAAAGTAGTTGAAAAAATGCATTTAAAACAAATGCTAAGTAGAGTATAGAGAGTGAGAAGAATTTTTAAAATATTTTTTTTGAACTTTATAGGTTTGTTAATGGATTTTAATAATTAATAGTCTAGATACAATGCATTCGTAATAATAATAATAGATAAGATAATTGTGCTTTTATTTACAGTACTAATAGATACATACTAAAGTATTTGTGTGTATTTGTATTACTTAAGTATTAGCTACTTATATTCTCGTGGGATTTAAGACAAGTGTTCTTGAGCAACAAGTTCTTTATATAATTAGAATTAGAATTAAAATTAGTTCAATGAAATAATATAACTTCTCATTTCCTGTTATTTAACTACTTACTACTACTAGTACTACTATATTACTGGTAGTAGTCTAATAAGTTCAGAATTCAGAATTCGAATAATAAATGCGATTTCCTATTAAGACATCATTACTTGAATTTACTTTGCAATTGTTCCACTACTGTCTTATTATTCTTTATCAAATTTTGTTATCAAAATTGTGACATTTGAAAGGACTAATCTTGCAATATTCGTGGAAATAAAAATTGACAAAGGACAAAAAAGCACATGCAAAATTTAATTTAAATGACTGAATTTTACAAGTATGAGCTATAATGCCCAGTCTGTCTCAAATCTAGTGAAATTTTTCTATCCGTTTCAATTTCTTCATCAAAAATTGATAAATGAACTAGGCCAGGGATATTTAAACTAAACTATGTGTACCTACATTTGGGTGTATCTGTATAATAACAGTATTACAGCTAATATAACAAAAACCAAACTTAAAATTAAATTTGACATTTTTACTTAAAAAAGGCCCTAGAACGACTTCATTGCCTTAGTTTAAATAATTTTATTATTTTAAATATCTAAGCCTGGTTTTTTCAAATTTTTGAATTTAGAGCTGAAATAATCAGAGATATATGAGACATTATAATATGTAGCTAATCTGTATTTCGACATAAAATTTGAATAATGGGCTTTAAACTAAGGTATATTTTGTCATTTTTAATTTCAAATTAAAATTGAAATAGGATTTTTAGAATCGAGATCGAGTCAACCACTTCCTTTCTTGGAATTATAGTAATTTAGCAAGGTATAGAAACATTGTAGTACTTAATAATAATTATTCAAAAAAAAGTAATTACCAGGATAGTTATTGAGCATATTTGAGATTGACCCATGTGATCCAACAAAATATTCATTGTCATATGGGGCAGAAATGGACTCAACTGAGGCAGAGAGTCTGTATGGGTTTCTCTTCCGACCTTTCAGGGCTGACCAAGAACTCCAACCAAGTTGATCTTGTGGTCCAACTTGCAATTCCATTTTAAGCTTCGTATTTTCTTATATTACTGCACTACCTAATTATAATTGTAATTATCGAAAAACACAAACCATAGAATAACGACACTATTATACGAGTACTTAAGTATATAAAATTGGGACCAGGAACCAAAAGTCACATTATTCTGATTCTGTAGTCAAAATTTCAAATTTCAAATTTGAATAACCTTAATACCCACTCACTTATAGTACTCTGACGAATCAAACTCATCTATCCTAATCACTCAATGGAAATAGAACGTTAACTTCACTATACAGTAAAACCTACAAAAATTCATTCAGTAATAGTCAGAGTCGAAGAAATAGTCAGTATAAAAAAATAAATTTTTAAAAACGCTTGAGGATCAGAATCTAAAGAGTTCGACCAACTATATCCCTTTTTTTTTGATGAGTAAATACCAGTTAAAGTTATTGTTTGATAGGTAAATAATTTTTATTTTATTTTCATGAGTTTAATGATAGGTTGTTCATATACTCTCCTTTAGGCTTGGAAATATAATTTTTTGATTTCTGGGCTGAACCAAAATACGTACAATTATAACTAGGTACTCGTAGTTATAAAGTTACAGCTGTCGTTAACTTTTTAGTTTAAATTTATCTTATTGAATCACCTTCAAAATATATATGTTCTAGACCAAACCCTTAAAAAATCACCTTTAATTTATAATACAAACTTGGTGAAAGATTACTCAAATACAGATTGAATTACACTCTTGTACATACGTATGATTAGGTAACACTTGACAATTACATAAATATATGCCAAGACACTAGCCTTAATCTTAATCTGTGTGAATTTTTCACAGTATATTGTATCACTATTAAAGTATCTGTAATGTTGAATTTTTGGACAAAACTTTGTTCACTTTCACAAAAAACGATATTGTAAATTATTGTAGATTATACGATGTGATCATAAGGGGTGTTTATAAGGGTGATATTAAAAGTACATTTATGTGACTAATGATAAAGATGTGTGGCCTAGATTGGGATTTTTGACCATTTCAAATACTCAAATATTTGTTTTTATTCAAGTCTAAAGTACTTGGGTTCATGTAGGTGTTTTGTATAAACTTTGATGATTATTACGTTTTCAAAGGTCTTTATATCAGTAGTAGTACAAAGTATGGTAGTAGTAACTGATATAGTAGCAGTTTTTTTCACAACTTGTTATTATTTCCAATATGTAAATTGTAAATTGTAATTTTTACGAGAGCAAACCAAGTTCCCAGAAAGGATATGGCTTTTGCAAAATTAAAAGGTGAAGTTCTTCTTATGCAATTAAGTAACTTGGCTGAATCCTTATATAGAGAAAAGATCAAAGTTGATTTGATTTGATTTACAAAATTCTCAAATCAATGCTAACTAACTCTGATTATTAATGATTAGCCAACTTCTACTATACTACAGATAGCTAGTACTTATTATATTATAAACACATGGATGATTAACAAGTTCAAAAAAAAAATCTTCAAACCTTCCTTAGGCTTATCGCTGGTTACTACTACTACTGTATAGGTAGGTATTGTAAATCAACTTTAGGTTTTAAATTATACATCTAGATCTTGAGAGATGCAAATAATACAAGATTTTGAACTGATTGCGTAACAGTTCTAACCTTCTGGTTGTAATTACAACAAGATTATTATACTAATCAAATATCAAGTTTTTTAAAAGATTCAATACACACACACACTGTTAATTTAAAAACTTTTAAAATTTTTGTCACATGGGTATCCAACAGGTCTTTTGTACCTATAGTTGTAGAGTACTAGTAGGTTTTTAGATGGTTTTGTATCGGTCAACAGGTTTCACAAATTCACTCAAGATCAGAATTTCTGGATTAAAATTTTCAAATTTTAAGAGTGTACTTAGGTTAGTTAAAGTTTGAGGTTGAAACTGACGAGAAAAGGCAGTAACAACTTATCTTGCCAACTCTCTAATGTCGATTGAGATTGAGAACTTGAGGATTCTTCAAAGACCCACAGGTCCGTATGTATGTACAAGTATACCTATGCACTTACCTATAGCATATATTAAAAGAATATTTCGTATTTTGTATACCTTTACATACACTTATGATTAGACTAGTGTGTTTGTATCGTTAGTCAACAAAGAACGTTGGTTGGAAACTTTGAATTTTGAATCTGAATCTGAACGACAAAAACCCCCTAAGAAAACTCAAAGTTTTTGAGTAAAGTGTATTTACTATTTACACTTATACATACTTAGGTATAGTACAAAACTGTAGACTGTAGGTAGAAGATGCAAGTGTAAGTTTGTAGTTTGTAAGTTGTCTTATTTAACTTAGAAACCATTACATTCCTCTGACTGTATTTTAAATACAAGTATACTAGTAGGTAGTACAATTACAATTCTGGGGATTCAGAAGTAAATTCAGTGTGGGGTTTTTAGAAAAATCCTCGAGGCTATCTGAATCTAAATCTAATTCTAAGCATAAGTATAAGCATAAGCTAGAGACAATTTTAAGCTTATTTCAATATACCTAACCTACCTACATTTGTGAGGTATTACAAAGCTAAAAACTACTTTACCTACTACCTTTATTTTTCAAAAAAAAATCTTAAGATACCTTTAGAGATATATAAGTATTTTGACTATGACTAACTTGTATGTCTTTTCTTTTCGCAGAAATCCATTTTTCTCATATCATTTGTGTACTGAAATTAATGTTAGGAGAAGACACTCCTTTTCCAATCTCACACAATAAACACTTTTATTTTCTACTTACATAAAGGTACCACAAATATAGAGATAGAGATAGGTAGGTACATAAACATGAGCTATAAATGGGTATTTATTATTTCTACGGATAGTTGTATTTATATAATCGAGATTCAAGATTAGAGTCAAACCTTGGCTTTCTCAATTTCCATTCTCTTTTATTTTATTTCACATCAACATCAAAGTTATGACCATTGTAAGTTTGTAAAGATGAGTTTTGGTGATTTAAATGAGATAATGTGTGCCTCAAAGGTATAATTGAAGATTCATCAAAATTTTAATTTACTATAAAATACTCAGGATAGGACATAGGATAGTTTTTGTAGAAAGCAATTTCCATTGACTTGATCAGATTATTGAAATTATTTGAGAAAATCGAAAGCTCTTTTACAATTTTCGATGAGCCTAGTTTGATAAAATGTGTAATAATTTCTTAGACCTTAATAGATATATGAATATGAATGTTTAGGCATTATGATCATACTTAGCTTTTGAAAGAACCCCTAGGAATTTTGAGCATAATTTTAACCAATCTCATTGAAAATCACTGGAGATTCATAAAACTATAAATCAAAAACCTCCTTATCTTTTTTTTATAATACTTTTTAGTGTGGCCCTTCCTGCCTACCTACTTACCGCTTTTAAATTTTTTATTAGGTAGGTACATATTTTTCCTTTCAAAATATTGTTTTACATAATATTTATGATACTCAATTGTAAAAGGGGCTAATGAAAGACCTAAAAATCTCCTAAAAAATCTCTTAAAAATTGCTTAAAAATGGCAGAAATACAATCAAAATTCAGATTTTGAGAACTTTTACGCTTTAAAAAGCTTCCTGAAATTCGATTTTAGAACTTCTATTTATTATAAAAGCTACAAGTGTCCCCTTTTCTCGACTTAATTAACATTTTGTACATAGAAGTCTCTTCAAAATTGCTTAAAAATGACGGAAATTCAATCAAAATCCCGATTTTTGAGAACTTTTAGACTTTTAAATTTAAGCGCTTTCTGAAATTCGAAATTTAGAGTTTTTAAGCTTCTATCTAAAAGCTACAAGTGTCCCCTTTTCTCGACTTATATAACATTTAGAAAGAATCTTATCTATGTTGTTGTATGATGCAATATGCAATCGGTCTTTTTTTGGTTTTGAATATATTTTGGATGTCAAACCTTGGAGCTATTATTTGCCTATCTTTTTAGCTCGAACATCCATAAAATTTCAGCATCTCGAACCTCCTACAACTACTTCACTTTTTCCCACAAAGGACTACTGCAATTCTCATTTTTTACCATTAAAAAAAATTATGCATTAATAAATTAAGATTTTGGGATGATTTTAAGGCGTAATTTGAAGTCAACACACTAAACACTATACTTATGCACTATAAAAAGTTAGCTTGTTTTTGTGATTTTAAAATTTTAAAATTTTATAGTTTGTTTATAGTTTGTTTGCCTACTACTTTACTGTAGGTATAACCATAGATAGGCCATAAAGTGTATTGTCAATTTTAGAAAAAAGTTGTGGACGGATTGGTCATACGAACATAAATACAAAAGTCAAAGGTTTATTTTTATTTTGTGTTTATGGGAAAGGTAAGAAAAACTTGGCTATTTATACCAACAGGTAAAGTAGTACATAGTATAGTACTCGTAGTAATAGTATGGATATAAAAAGATTTCGATTTAAAATAATTTCAAAAGTTAAAATGGCTAGACCCTAGTAGAAATTTTTTCAATGGACTGGGACCCTTTTGACTGGCAGGTACTTTTATATGAATAGTATAAAGTTCCTTATATTAGGGTAGGATTTTTTTTCGACCCTTAATGATAATGCAGGACCAAGAAAACCACGACCAGGACCAGAACTAAAGGAAAGATGAGATAGAAAAACTATGAATAGAACGTATTCATCCAGCATCATCTTTATTATTATGTAAGGTACAGTGGAACTTTTCTATAAAGTAGTGTAGGTACCTTATACCGCAATATTTTGAAAATTTCTCCAAAATTTAGGATAAAAAATTTAAAAATGCTTAAAAAACAGCCTAAACAAATTTTTTAATAAGATTTTTTTTTTCCAAAAATCTCATTCCAAATGCGCAAATACCAATTAGATACTCTTTAAGTTTAGCTTTTCTTGAATTTTTCTAGACTAGTTCTTTAGATTTAGATTCTTAGTTTGTAAATTTTTCTGACATTTTTAGACTAAAAGAGCTCTCAAAATTCTACTGATTATCGCATTTATATAGCAAGTATAGGTATTTTAGAAAAAAATTGGAGAAATTGAGTCTTTCAATGGTTTTTCAAGAAAGTTAAGGCATCAAAAAGAGAAGTTTCTTTCTATTTATGAACAAATAAAAAAAATGGGTACAACTGATCCAACTAATAGAGAATTTGAAGGCTCGTCTGGATCTGTAAAGATAAATACAAAAATTATAAAGACCCAAAGAATAAGATGGAGAACGTAGGTTAGGGATACTTTTTTGATTTGAATTTGAAACTTTCGAGCCCTCAAGGGATTTTTTTCTTCTTTCTTGAAAAAAAGGAGCTTGGAGCAAAATGACGTTTCAACCAACTACTAAACTATACCCTATGATACATATTATGATGAAGTAAATAAGTTTGAAGATCCCTTAAGCCCTAAAACTTGAAAAAGTGCCCCTTCAAAAAATATATTTTTAATTTTAAAACTCTTACTTATATCTTCAAGTATAAAACACATGATGATGGTGATGGTTTCTCCATCATATGGTCTTTTAAGCAGCTATTTATTACTCATATTACGAGAACCATTTATCCATTCCATTTCTAAAGAGATTCCGACTCGTATTTTTTTTGCCCTTAAATGCTTAATGCAGAATGTAAGGACTCCCAAGCCTTAAAAATTTCTTATTTTGTTGCCCAATTTTGTTCAATATACAATACAATGAGAATTACACATACAAAATATTGTAAGAAATAAGCATTTGTAAAGTAAAGCTATATAGTGAGAAATTGTAAAAGTGAAGGAAAGTGTGAAGAGCCTTTCGTTTCTTTTTTTTCCAATTTTGAGTTTTGAAGGAACACACAAGGTTCTAGAAATTTTTTTTCGATAGAATCAACATGTGATCCTTGCTGTACAACCTATACAAGGAGCCTTCTAGGTGGATTTAAGGGTCATGTTTCTTTCTCATTTTTTCAAAATTTTAAAAACATATAAACATATACAGATACATACATATATAGTGTAAATATATTGAATTTTAGTTAACAGATATCACCTAATCGAAAGTAATAATGTTAAATGTAGGGTACTTAAATAAGGATTTTAGCAAATAAATTATAAACCTTACCTTAAAATACCAGCTTATCTAAAGTAAATATTTTTTATTTAAAATTTCGATTTTCGATTTTCGGCACTCACTCTTCTCTTTTCTCTTTAAATAAATTGATATTTCCAAAATCTGAAATTCTTCAAATTAGCAAAATACCGAAATGCTCTGCATAATATTGTAAATTATACTCGTAAATGTAGGATAAGTAGGGTACTATTTGTATAGATAGATATATCAGGTAGGGTATATCAATTTAAAAGAAGTGTGATATTAAAAAATATACATTATTGGATTTTTTTGTAAAATTGTACATGACCTAGAACCTAGAAATAGGTTGATACGTAGGATATTAAAAAAAGGGGACTATTTCCCTTAAAAATCAAAATACCACTGACTGGATACAAGTAGTTATCCCTACATTACATATAGATATTAGGTGCTAGCGTCTCATCAGCAGGTTACTTTTCGTCTCTTTTCAAAGTTCAAGTCCTTAAATCATTTCTAACTACCTACATATACATACATACATATACTACAATATACATATCAATATATTCTTAGCTTCATGCTTCATTTGATTTCTCCTTAAAATTAGGAAGCCTCGCAACTTCCCAAGAAGTTCAAACTTCTTGGGGTTTTTGAAATGAAACGAAAAATTATAATGATTGAAATGAGATCAATGTTCTCGAGACTCTCTGAATTTTGGCCCTCCTTTTCCACAAGGTAATGAATGCCGACACTTGTCCAATTTTAAAATTTCCCTCACAAGAAATACTATTTAGAAGTATCTACTTATATCTATAGGTAGGTCTTATTCTCAATTTCTTTTAACTACATATTAACAATTTTAGCTTCAATACATCGTAGGAATTCTTGCCCAAAAAAGACCATTAGCTAATACTTAATACTTTAGTACCCTACTAGTACTTATTAGTGTATGTACCTTATAATAATATACCCAAATCTCAATTTACTTTTGAGTTATATGCGGTTCTCCATCATTTACTTTTTTCCTTCTTCGACCAATATCCTCAATCTTCAAGTTATTTGAGGATTATTAGGCTTAATAAGGTATGGTTTTTTCTACTTACATTACATTACATTCACTAGTAGAAGTTAATGGTAAGTGTAAGAAATCTGACAATAATTTGACTGGTTTCACTGTTGATATAGATGATTGAGATGATGACCAGATTCTTTTTGCCCTTTTTCAAAAGAACTCTTAAAGAGCACTTATCGCCGCTTGTTACGTTAGCTTATTTAACTTTTTGAGAAAACTTTCTTCGGTTAATTTCAGAGTTAAGAGGGCTTTAAAATATTTGTTATGCACTCGTATAACTCTACGACCAGAAAAAAAGTCAATACATATCACTTGTAAACACTTGTTGTCGAAAGTTTTTACGCTTTTTTTCAAACTAGAGATCAATTTAGGAACAAGTAAAAGGACCATTTTTGTCATATACCTAGGTAGGTATTTTGAATCACACTACTATACCAAGTACCCTACATACTACAAAGCCAAAAGTGGCACATTTCATACTAATCAATGCCTATTTCATGTCAAAAAGTGACATTCTACTACTCAATTTTCACTTATTTCAGAAAATTTGAACCCTCAAAATCATCAAAAATTTCATTCTTCGAGAGTTTTAGTAAGGATCTGTTTTCTTAAGTCTAGAATCTTATAACCTTTAAAAAGGCTGAAAACATACGTTATGTTTTTGTCAATAACTACTCATATTTATGCTACCTAATCTGTAAATTATTTTGATAAAAAATTTAAAATTCTCTCAAAATCTTAAAATTTGACTTGCTATTAGGTATATCGAGTTGAGATTTTGATAATGTAACTTTTTGGTAGATTTGTGTTATTTTTTGACTAAATTATCTCTTTACTTTTATTAGCTATGGCTTTTCTCACATATTTTTACGACCTATAAGTAAGTACTATTACGAGAGTAGTTTGATTTAAACCCTATTTTTAAGTATAGATATGTGAAAAGTCCTCATTTTTTCCGACAAGAACTAAACCAACATTCTTGAAGAACAAGACTCTAAAATTGTACCTACTTTTGTTTGTGTGGCAATCTTAAAAATAACTAGTGTAGTTATCAAGTACCCTACCTTTTAATTTGCTACAAGAATTTCGAACCAGTTAGAAAGGCATTAACACATTAAACTTGAATTTTATTTTGATGATGAGAACAATAAACACTTGCCAATTTCATTCTTAAAAAATAATTATAAAAATTGGACAATACTCGTAAACCCATATATCCATACCCATACATACCCATGATGGTTTGGTTTTTTTAATTACAGGTTGTAAAATGGAATGGTCAATTGGATTTTGGAATTGGGCTGAAATCATAAAAAGTACAATAAAAAGTCATCAATCAATTTGATAATTTACAGAATGGGGAACGCGACAATTAAATTAATGTGAGGATCTCGTGATTTTGAAAAAAATGTTGACTTTGATTTGATTTGAAGATTTGAAGTTTTCAAGTTGAATTTGATGAGTAATAAAAAATTCTGATAGAGATAGAAAAATACTGGTACTAGAACTTGAAATATAGTGCTAATGAGTTCTTTACCATTACTATTAGGCACTAGTACATTACATTTGCTAATAAGAAAACACATAGGTAAGGGTAAGTACATAATAGTAGTATGTATAGGTAAGGTATATAGGAAATCCCAAATTGTTAATAATTATATTTGATAATGATGTGATCATTTGACCATGAGCAAAATGTACTTGAATTTTGAAGATAGCTTCTTCTAAAATGACTTGAAGTTTATCCTTATCGTAATGGGAAATAAAATTATAAAAAATATTATTTTGATGGGTACGAGTACGAGTACAGGTATCTTTTGGTATAATAAATTCAATAAAAGCTCTAGGGCACCTTAACACTCATGCTGAGTTTCAATTGTCTTCCAGCATAGACTTATGATATATAACTTATCATAAAGATACCAGTAGGTAGAATATTCCATGTTCTTCAAAATGTGATTATCTTAAGAAAAGGGATCCATGTAGACTTTAACCAAAGACATCAAAATATGTAGAAAGATTTCATTTCCAGATATGTAGTAAGGTACTTTCCAGATTTCCAGTACATTTCCAGATATGTACTCGTATTTTGAAATTATTTATAAAATTACATTGTATTAATGTCTATCAATGTTTATGAACCTTAAAATTACAAAAAATGAAAATAAAAAGTTAAGGAAAAAGCCCATGATATCTGTAAGAGTGAGAAAAAATCAGTTAAGATTCTAAAATCTCAAAAACAAGACACTTAAATCAGCTTATTTAGATTTTTTTTTTCAAAAAAGGCCACAATTTTGATACATTTTTTTGATCTTAAATGTCCTTTTAAACCCTTTAAAAGGGCTCTAGGACAAAATCCTAACTGCCAAAATCCTAACATACCAAAATCCTACCTAAACCAAAATCCTACTGAACCAAAATCCTACCGACCGAAATCCTAAACCAATATCCAAAATTTTTCAAAAAAAACCTCAAGGCCGGAAATTCTGACAAAATTTTGACAAAATCTGACCAATTCTCGTCAATTTTGTTCAAAAATTGAACATTAAAAATCTCAAAAGTTGAGAATTTTGACAAATTTTGGATTTTGGTCGGTAGGATTTTGGTTTGGTAGGATTTTGTCCTCGACCCCTTTAAAAGTTGCTATATCAAAAATATTCAAAACCTTAAACTTACGATAGGTCCAATTTCTAATTCACTATCGCAAATTAAGTTACCTAAGAATATTTCCAAAGAATGTAAGTAAATCTAATACCAAGATTGTTACATATTTTGAAGGTATTTGATCTCTTTATAAAATACAATTATTCAATTTAGAGTAGAGACACTGTAGTTTTTCAATAGAATAAAAATTATCTTAAATATTTAAAATGCCTCAAGTAAATGACAATACTTGGAGGGTTCTGAATCTCTAAAGTAAAAAAAAATCATAAAAAGATGAATGTTTTTTGCACATGGTGAGAATTAAAAGCCTTGCCAAATAAAAATGACACTCTGTATAGCTCTGTATGAATTATTCTACTCGTACTGGTAAAGCATTATACTTACAAAGTAGGTATATGCAGAGCTATGCAGAGCAAATGACTTTTATAATCTCATAGACTCATAGGTGTACAATGCTTTGAAAATTTAAAGGGTAATATATTATAAACTAGTCAGGTTTTAATTCACTTTTTTATGATGATTAGTTCAAGTTTAAAAGGTAATTCATTCACAGTTCAAATCATTATTTTGCATTTTATTTTACATTAATCTCAAAATCTTAAAACTAGACACTTTGCACTTGAATGATTTCAATAAATAAGCTAAACTGTCTATAATTTAAACTTTTAAAAATTACTTTAAAGGCTAATTAATTCTTATTTTGAATGGTTTTTTTTCTATCCTGGTCGATTTTTAGATTTCGTTTTAGTCCAAAGGACTTCAACTGAAAGATCTTTTCCAATTGGTTCTTATGGGACATGATAATCATAGGCTTGATTATTATCTTGAAAAACCGCTATTGAATTATTCCAAGGTCCAGAAATACAGTATATGAAACTCTGGTAATTTTACGAGATACTACCCTTGAATTTTTCTAAAATTCATCATCAGCATCATA
>JAQIXA010001284.1:0-26239 GCA_034699045.1 Nanhermannia cf. coronata Gr-Ori-00579 | reverse complement strand
AGTGCTTTTTATTGCCATTTTTTGTCAAAAAATGCCTTTTTCTGCTTTATTTTCTAAAATATGCTTTTTCTGCTTTTAAACTCTACATATTTGGCATTATTTTTTCATGAATCGCAAAGATCTGAAATGACATTTTAATTTATATTGAGCGTTTAGCAAATTGCTTTTTCTGCTTTTTCTGCTTTTGCCCTTCCTTAGTGAGTAAGTATAAAATGCTTGTCGAGTTTATCCAGCTCAGAAGTGAGCTAGACTAATAAAACTTGGATTATATATAAAACTCAATGCTAGTATACGAATTCTCAAGGTATATTTTCTGCATATTTAAATGCGAATTTTCCAGGTTGAAAAAGAGAAATATTCCAGGTCAGAAATTAGTCAAGGTTTTTTATGAAACTTCCAGGTTGATTATTATTCAAGGTATTAATTAAATATTTAAGTTAAATATTCTTTAAGTATTAAAAAGTGAAATTTCAAGTTGAAATAATCAAAATACAAATTAACAACAAAAATTAGAAAAAGTAGGTAGGGTATAAATATGTAAAAAATAATGGCAAAATTTAAGACTTTTTTGAAATTTCAATGGTAAAATAGTCAAGATACAAATTAACAACAAAAATTAGAAAAAGTATAAGTATGGTAGGTAGGGTATGCATTTCCCAATTGTGTTGTCTATTCTTTTCCCCATTTTTTTTAACAAAATTTTCTGCCTCAACACAACTGGCAAATGTTTGAATTAAAAGTCCAATTATTCTCGACACGAGCTTTTATAAACTTTTGTGGTTGAATTTCACAAGCTTCATCGTCACTGGAACTTGAACTTAGGCTTAAATTAAAATTAAAATTAACATGAATCAAAATTCTTGCCATTTTTAAATGTCAATTTTGGATTTAAAAATTTTAATTTTTCAAAAAGCAGTCAAAAAGATTCTTTGACATTAGTCATTCATTTAGGCTGTATGCACATATCTTAAAGGCTAGTTTATCATTTTATTATCTCATTCCTTAACAGAACCTTAGCTATATTAACTTTAATTTGTCAATTAAAAGTATAAACTTTAGTATAGAATGTAGGTATAAGTACCTATTTGTATTCATAATGTAACCTTATGGAATTTTAACCTGGAATGTTATATTAAATACCTGGAAGTTTCAATATTAGACCTTGATTAAATTTAACCTGGAAATTTACATTGTTACCTGGAAGAAAACAGACCTTGAGAATTATACTATTACCTGGAAGAATTTTAACCTTGAGAATTCATCCAAAACCTGATGAATTAAATCATATCCATTAAAATATACCTTTAATAAATGTGAATTTTTTAGCGTAATTAGAATATTACAGATAGATTATAGATTAAGAACTAACCATAAGGACTAAGGATAACTTCACAAAATACGTTTAAATATTTAACATCTTGGGTTTTCATTTTTAAAATTTATAAGTAGGAAAGAGCAATAAATACTTACGATTAGTCAAAAGTATCGTACCGTACCTAATGAAATATTAAGCCCATAGCCATAGTCCTTATGTCGAATCCTGGAAAAATATCTATTCACTTTGCAAAGATTTTTCTCACTGACAGTCATATTTTCAAAAAATAAAAATTATCTACTGCTGTTGCTGAATTTCATTTCATTGAGATTTTTCATTGAATCTTTCAAGATTTTCTGTTTGGGCTCAAGTTTTGACAACAATGATGGACAGGCTCCTGTTTTTAATAGTAGGTAGGGTACTTAATACAAAAGTAATCCTTTCTCACTTTCAATTAAAGCTAATTTTTGGAAATTTTCCAAATCTTTCATTAAAAATTACAAAAGGTTTCAAGTTTCAAATTTACCTAGCCTATTTTACCTAGCCTACCTTAGTTTAAAATTAATTTTGAATGTCGGGAAAAATTCGACTAAAATTTTGGCACTTATAGCATTCAAATGATGTTGACATCGACAAGCTTCTGATTTTGTATGTACTAATAATAGTTTAAATTTTTTTATATAACGCAAAACTCTAAATCAAAATTTTTGATGGTACATTATGATCATGATATATATACATAATACATACATAATACATATAAGCTAGGTATGGTATACATATAGGAATTTTACAAGAGATTTTATTATGAAATTGTCAATTTAAAAAAAAATATACCTAAGCATTTTAGGCTTTTATTAACAAAATAACAAGTTTTTAGAACATAAAATTGGAAACAGATTTTTACCAATAATAGTTAATTTCCTCGAAAGGATCAGGTAAAGTGCCATATATACCTATGCAGATTGAATTTGAAAGTTGTATTTTTAAGCTAATTTTTTCTTTGAGGAACAATTCTGATTTTTCTTCACCTGTTCTATTTTTAATTTCTTTACCGATAGCAAAAAGTATAGTTAAAACTTTTTGCTTCAGGACCAAATTGACCTAGGACATTGAAACCGATGGGGTATTGTCAATTTAAGTTTTGTAATTCTAGCTTTTTTTGCTCATTTGATAACATTACCAAATTAAGATATCAAAATTAAGATTTGAGGTAAGAATAATACCACTAAAATAATTCAGAATATCAGTATTGGATTAGAAATAGAATTAATACAAAGTAGAATCATTTTTATACGAGTAGATCTCGAGAATTTATCAAAGTAACTTGTAATATAATTGGACAGACATTAGAACAGCCTGTTGGCTGAAATTTGAAACATTTGTAAAAATATTATTATAATATTTGACAAGCAAAATACCTAAATAACTAACTAGGTATACCTATACTATATTGTAGTGCTAGATTTTTTTATTTAAAAAAATCTCAAAATCTGAATCTGTAGGTTATATTTTATATCTCTCTCTTCTCTTATATAATTATGATTATAGATCAACTAATTAAAAATTAAACATGTGCATGGTTAGCATATTTGTAAAGAATTTCCATAAACAAAATAATTCATAGGTAGGTACTTACTATTTTACTATTTACATTATAGGTATATAAAATAATGAGCTCCCATGAAATGAGATTATATAATAATCAACTAATAAAAATATTATCTCTACTGATCTATTTCTCACAAATCTTAAAAAAATCGAAATCCACTTGAGAAAACAAAATTCTAAAACCACTAAAGAATTTACTACGACTTATATATTAACCCCTTCTAGCACACTAACTATTTACAAATGAAATAAATAAAATTTTCTAAAATATTACTATTACTATTACTATTCTATTATTCTATTGTACTACTACTACTACTACTACTACTATACTATACTAAAAAATTATATAATACTTGTTTACAAATTAAAAAATAAATAATATCCTTTTCATTCATTCATTTCTCAGAATGAATGAAAGTTTATTGAAAAAATTACACTAAATTGAAATTGAGGCCTTTAAAAAAAAGCATAAACAATAACATACATTACATTCAAATCATGCATCATACATAAGCATAAAAAATGTATATGAAAAATTTCAAAAATTTTTGCTAAAATTTAAAAAAAATCATTGATTGAGGTGCCTGTAGTGGTTTAGCTAGCTAAAATCAGGAAAAATTTTTAGAACAGAATCAGTAAACAGAGTCGAGACTCGAGACCGAGACTACCAAATGGTCTTTTAAACATAGTATCTAATGCAATTGTATTCTTTCGAAATACCTAGCTAGTCAAAACACAGGGTTTAAGTCTATATAGATCAGATGGCGTTAGGATAGTTTCATAGTATACATACACAAAGTATTTAGATAAAATATTTTTTACTACGACTACTACTGACTACTGTCTGTGTGTACTATTATACGGGAACTATGAAAGAAACGAAAAAAAGACAAGTTCAATATTTATTGCATTACATAGGTTCTTTAAGCTCTTCAGTTCTCGTTCTCACTCTCACTAGTCAATGTACTAGATATGATATATAAGTAATGTAAATGTATATAAAGGTAGTCGAGCTTTTTGTACGACTCGGTCGGAACGAGCCCAATGCATAGGAGCGAGATAGGCGAATATACATGGAAGAGATTCAGTCATGGTATGATGATAGCATAAGCTTATCCTTTAGCTTTAACTTTAGTATGAAGAGTTTGTATTTGTAGCTTGAGATCAGCCAGCAGTACCTACTAGCTATGTAATACATAGTAGTAAAAGTAAAGAGTTTTTTAAGGAATAAAATAGTATGTAGGTACTGTACGTAATGTCAATGTAAAATGGTACAATGTATGTAAGTTTAGCATTAGATGATAGTAGTGAGAGAAATAGTGTTCAAACTCTCCGCCTGTGGTTGTACTGAGCAACTCAGCTGTACAACAATATCCATTATCTCAGTATTCAGTATGTATAAAATTTAGGATCTGAGAATCAGAGAATCCTACCTTACTACCTGCTACTACTACATACTGCTTAGCTTATGTATGTACATTGGAAAGGCCTATCCCTGAGCTTGATGAAATACTAGGCGGACTTTGGTGGGTCTACCCAATCTAGATGGGTCTTAATTTGCGAAGCCATCTTGAAAAATTGGATTTTGGATTCAGTCTCCAAAAAAGTGATAAAATTGTGTAAATTTTGAACTTTTTCTCGTCAATTTGGGCCCCTTGAGGTGGACACTTTATGTCATGAAGTGAGAGGATGGCCGACCTGAATGAAGGGCCTCCGAATAAGAGGACCCGAATCAACGAACTTTCATCCCCAAATGACAGTCAAGGTACCATTTTTTCATATATTCTCAAATTTCACAAATTCAAATTTACACTCTATTTTATATCTACTGACTTAACTATATAACCATTATTTATTATTATATATTTTGCAAAAAAACCATCATAGTTAACTTTTTATTTAACTTTTTTTGCAAATTTTCATTTATTTTTAGCACCAAAATGTTTAAGCTCTTTAGCTCGGCTAAATTTGATGAAATGTAAATGAACCTCACTAATGGGTTTTTCAATAAATTTTTGAGATTTTTTATTGAAAACCGACTAGAAAATTTTATTTTGATGTTGATTTAACTGTCAAAATGTTTTGATTATTCTAATTTTACGATCTAAACAACATTTACTTGAAACTTTAAACTTGACATTAAAATGAAATTAATACTAGTTAAATGATACAGTGGGTTTTATTTAGCTAAATTTTTTTTGACAAATATACCGGACTAGTTAAATATAAGGCCATCCAAGGTCATTTAACAATTTGTACATTTTGTCAAATCTTTAATTAACAATATAATGTAGGTAATTCTTTATTTCTGGTAGGCTAATTTGTAGAATTTTTCCCAATTTTATTGAAATTTTGAGATTTTCCTGTTATAATTATAGTTTAAAAAAGTTTTCTTAACTAAAAAAATCGAATTTTAAAATCTTGTCAAAAATAAGATAATGTAGTTATAATATTTAATTATTTAGGTTACTTTAAGGATTCACTAATCTAATATGTGATTGTTCATAGGATTTCTTTAAACTATGGATTTTTTAAGTGATATTTAAAATATATACCAGTGCTTACCAGTGAATTATTTTTTTATTATCAAGTTCTGCGATTGAGAGTGAATTATAGTGTCGTTTATTTTGATTATTAATAGATTAGATTCTAGTTAAATAAGTAGATAAAGGTTTTTAATTTTAAGAATGTGCTCTACTACTTACCACTACCGGTATGATACACAAATTAATGTAATTTTGTTGATTTTTAGATCGGTTCCGGAGTGAGGCGTTTGACCTCGAAATGCAACTTCCAGATGAATTGGATCAGTTGATTACAAACCCCTCATGGGGGGACACAACAACAACGAATCCTCCTCAACAGCAACAACAACAACAGCAGCAACCAACCCAAATGCTGATGGGAAACCCAAATCAACAGCAACCACCCAAATTTTCGATGTCAAATGGAGAAACCTCTCAACAGCAACCACAACAGCCTATTCTTCAAGTATGAATTATTTTTCAGATTAATTATTTTGCCAGTGATAATGATAATTAGGTATATAATGTTTTCTTGATATTTTATAGGGTATGATGATGACTGGAACTGGTCCAAAAGCAAATATATTACTTACCAAGCAACAACAACAACCTATTCTAAATAATATGGCTATGATGAGTAATAAAATGGTTCCTAATGGTCCAATGACAATGGGGAGAGGTATGAGAAATCCACAACAAATGAACAATTTAAATCCAAATATGGGATCACAAAGGCTGCAGGTAATTTAATAATGCTTTTTTACAAAAATTATATTTAATCGTAAATGCTTACCTATATTTTATGACTTTTGTCACTTGTATTAATTGCAAAATATTTATATATTAGGGCCCTAATATGACAGGGATGAATACTTATGGATTTACTACTGGTGGTCCTGTGAGTACTAGTACTATACAACGAATGTTACAACCTCAACCAGGAATAGGCATGCAGCCCGTTTCTCGGTACCCATCTTCAGAGGATTTTAATATGCATCAAAATGTGAGCCCAAATGTTGTTGTATCTTCTCCGCATCAGGGTGCTCAACAACCCCCTCAGCAACAACAACAGCCCTTGCAACAAGGTCAACAGTCAATGATAGGAGGTTTGTCTATTGCTAATACAATAATGGTGAACTCAACAGGACCCATATCCAGTTCGCATATAAACAATTCTGTGGTGAATAGTAATAATGTTGGTGGACCAATGTCTCAGCATCATATGAACCGAAATCAAGTTCAGGTCCAGAATGCTCTTTCCCAATTAGGTCAACCTAATAATAATAATATTAATAATAATAATACAAATACTAATACAAATAATATTCCTGGAGTTCCCTCCCATATACAACAGCAGCAACAACAACAACAACAATCACAACAATTAAATCAACAACAATTGCAACAACCTCAAATTCAAAATCAAAATCAAAATAATCAAATTACACAGCAGAATCAACAACAACAGCAGCAGCAAATCCCACCACCTGCAGCAAATGCAGATCCGGAGAAAAGAAAACTCATTCAACAACAATTGGTTCTACTGCTTCATGCACATAAATGTCAAAGGAGAGAGCAAACTAATAATGGAGAGCAGCGTCAGTGTACTTTGCCTCACTGTAGGACGATGAAAAACGTTTTAAATCATATGACGACTTGTCAAGCAGGGAAGAATTGCACTGTCACACATTGCTCTTCGTCACGACAGATCATATCTCACTGGAAACACTGCACTCGGTCAGACTGTCCAGTATGTTTACCGCTCAAACAGGTTAATTATCTTTTTATTTGCATACATAAATTCTTAATTTCCTAACTTAACTCGTAAAGCATATAATAATTTCCTAACAGTAATTAATATTTTTTTAAATTTTAGGCTGATCGGAATAGAAATCCAAATGCTCAGAACAACCAAACCCAGTCAATTGGGGGGAATTTACCTTCACCAAGTCCTACACCTCCAGCCCCGCCGCCTTCGGCTTCTGAGTATCGTCGTGCTTACGACGCTCTCGGTAACTTTTTTTGTTATACCTTTATATATCTTGCAAATATATTTTACTATCATTATCATTTTTGAGTTGAGGTTATCAAAGAATTCTAATAGAAGAGAAGGTAATAGTATATTCATAAAAATTGAGATTATTATTCATCATCAGAAGAAAACCGAAAGTGCGGTATTTCTAATGTATATTTTCTTAAATATTAAAATACGCAGGTATTGAGAACATTTCTAGTTGGGAGATTTAAATTTTCATTTAAAAAAATAAGTAGCATTACATTATATTAATATTAATTATGAATTAAAAATTTTAGCTAATGATATAAAATACAGTTTAAAAGAGCATCTACTTAGGGATACTCACAGTCTTTTCCGCGGAAAAGGGGATAAAATAATTATCCCCGGAGAGATTCCCCGTTAATTGTAATCATTCAAAAAGAAAGATTAAATATTTTATACATAGTTAGTTGATACATTACAATTATCAAAATCTTATGTATTTTAGAGTTATTTATCAAAACATTGTCTAAAAATTATTTAAAAAAAAACTTTGACGATTTAAATTAACGGATGACTCACGGGGATAATAATTGTCCTCTTTGTATTCCCTTTCCCGTTAACATACATTCCTTCTTCTACTAATTTTCTCAATTAGAGCATCTTAATATGTATTATTTATAAATAAGTAAAAAAGTTTGTTAGCTTTGAATAATTTTAAAAATATAGGTACCTAGATTCGATCATCAATGTCAATGATAATAATTTTTTGCAAAACCAAAAAAATTCCTAATTATTTGTTCTATTATTGTAGGTATTCCTTGTCCTCCAATGGGAAATCAATTAAGGCCCACTCGACCTGGACCACCTTCTACTCAACCTCAGGTGCCACCTTCAGCGCCTTCGCCTCGTTTACCATCAGCATCTCCTCAACCACCGTCATCAGTGTCAAATGATGCTCATTCCCCGATTTTCCCTGGAGGTACAAATCCAAATGCAGTACTTGGCCTTGATGTAAGCGGAATTCACCCACCACCTGGATCTCAGCCACTTGGTATGAACTTTTTTTGTAAACTTTAAATTATAATTTTAGGTAGATAATTAAATATCCGGATCTGGTTTACACATTTTCATCACTTTTATTTATTTATCAAGCAAATTCTAAATCTGAATTTATAGTAACGGCTGCTCCAGTTCAAGGAACAAAAGAATGGCATCAATCCATCAGTCCTGATCTCAGAAATCATCTCGTTCATAAATTGTAACCTTGATATAATTTTAAATTTCCAATTTAATTGATTATTCGTTGACATATTTTTTTCTCTGCTTATTCTAGAGTTCAAGCCATTTTTCCATCGCCGGATCCTCAGGCAATGTTAGATAGGAGAATGTGCAATTTAGTAGCTTATGCGAAAAAGGTGGAAGGTGATATGTATGAAATGGCAAACTCGAGATCAGAGTACTATCATTTATTAGCGGAAAAAATATATAAAATACAAAAAGAGTTAGAAGAGAAGAGGCAAAAACGTAAAGAGTTGCAGCAGCAACAGCTTCAACAACAACAATTAATAAGGGCTCCCGGTCCCAATAATCAACAGCAACAAAATAGTAATAATAATCAATTAGTAAGGCAACCTCTTCTACCTCCTGTATCAATGAATCAAATCAGGCCGCAAAATAGACAGAATAATATGTCTGGTGGTGGGCCTCAAATACCAAATTTAACGTCACCTATTCAGATGCCTTCATCAATGAATTCAATGTCTCAACCACAACCTTCTCCAAATAATATCCCTACTACTACTATTCCTAATTCAACTCAACAATACTCTATGTTTCCTCAGAATAATACAACACAACAGTCACAAAATCAATTTGATGTTAAACCTCCCTCTGTACACACCCAACCTCATACTCCTCAACAAAATAATCCCACCCCTGTGAACAATAGGTTATCGTTTAGTGGAAGTGAATTTGATAACTTCCACAGTAATCAGCCCACTTCCGTCACTGATCAAGACACTTTAGCCGAAATTAAAACCGAAATCCTCAGTGTTCCACCACATTTAAATGACATGAATGATATAAAACCAGAATTATCTACTAATGGTGATGTTAAAATTGAACATATTAAGGCTGAACTAGAAGAAACACCTATGCAATTCGACAACAATACAATTATTAAAAGTAAGAAGTTTCTTTCTCTTTTTTTTTTGCTATTTCCCTTCTATACTATCACTTCTTTTTCGTTTTTATTTTCATTATAAATTATTTGATCTAAACACACATTCACTGACAATTACTTATCCCTACTCTTACTACCCTTCCACTAACTAATACACTGAACACTGTTCATTTACTACCATTTTTTTGAAATCACATTTTATTCATCGAAATAGAGTTATAGAAGATATTTTTTATAACTTTTTTGTACAAATAAATTTTTATTTTGCATTTAACTGATATATTATACCCACTTAACATGTGTATAAAAGTGTATAAAAGACTCATCTAATCTATTTAGATTTTCATGTCTCTTCTTTCTATATTTATTTTATTTTTATATAATGATATGATTTATAAACCTTTTATTTTGCATTTTTTATAATTTATTTAATACATTAATTATAATGATACTGATACTAATTCATTAATACTTGCATTAATTTGCATTGACTTTTTAATTTTAATAGCACTGTGCACTGCATCTGTATAATATTAGCCTTTTTTGTCAGTAAGAATACCTAGAATCCGGGAGTAACTTTCTCTCTGAAAATTTTGATCGTGTTTCGTTATTCGTTTCATCATTTTATTTTCAATTTTACCAAATCTAAGATCTTGAGAAAGTCACTCCCGTATACAGGGCTAATAGTTAGTTTTAATAAATCAAATCAAAGTGTCGATTCTCTTTAAAGTTTAAAGATTTATTAGAATTGACAGTAGTAAGGCATTAAGCATTAAAGCTATCAGCTATGTCAGTAGCATTTCAAGTTAGAAAACTGCAATTGCAAAGAATTGCTTGCTATTTTGATTATTTGGGAATTAACGACTTGGGATTTGGGGGGTTTATTATTTTAATTTTAATATCGCATTGAAATGAAATGAAAGTGAAACTAGGTAGGTAGTTTTTAAGTTTGTATAATATACTTACCTAATCTTGTTATAAATTAAATGTAATTTTGAAAAAGGAAAGATAGACCAGGTGAATTATATCTTTAAGATTTTTAGGATATTTAATTAGGTAAAAATAGAATTATTAATTAAAAATTGTTAATTAAATGATAATTGATAAGATGGTTAGTTGTATTAAATTAAGAATAAAAAAGTGTATCCCCTTTATAATTATAACGAACTTTTCGTCATATATATATTTACATATTTTTTAAAAAACGAGTAAGTTACAGATACAAGTAAGTTAAATAAATGATTAAGTTCGTTATAAAGTAAGAGGGGTTTCACTGTCGTTAATTAAAATTGGATTCGATTCGATTGGACTCTTGACTTAATTATGTCCGAAATAACAACAGCTGGGTTATGAATACTGTATTATGTTACTGGACTGGGCATAGAAATTATGATTTTGGATAATAAAATTAGGTAAATGGCGGCTGTCGATAAAACGTTAAAATAAAACGCTGCGTTGTTTGTTTGTTTACATTATTTACATAAGGCGCGAAGTGGATCTAAAAAAACGCACTTTTCAATTCAGTTCAGTCAGTCAGTCTCGATCTCGAACTAACTACCTAATCCTTCTAAAATCTTACGTAACTTACTTAAATCCGGTTATTCAGTTCAGTTCATATTCAGTATTCAGCTCAGTTGACATTTATATTGTCAACTGTCAACTTGACAATCAGCTGTACTTTTCTCAGCATTCAGTCTAGTCAACAGTACCAGTGGAGTAGCCTTAGTCCCTACTTCCAGTTTGTAAAAGCAGTTCGTCAAATTTTGTAATTTTTTGTAATTTTGTAATAATTTGATAATTGAGAAAAGGTATGGTATGTATACCCAAATATTTGTAGTTTATTCTTTTTTGTAAATTGTATTCAATTTCTATTTATTTCAAATGCTCATGCTGGTGCTGTTGACTGTAGTAGTGTAGTTGTATTAAATATAAAATTGTGATTGTGTGGTGCTATTAATAAGACATCAAATAAGTTTAAAAGTACCCTACATTTTAATTTTAACTAGAGACTAGAATACCATCACGTGAAGTATCAAGAAGTATATATTTTTATATCAAGGTACTTTTAGCAATTCAGCATAGCATAAGTTATGCTGAATTGCTAAAAGTACTTACCTAAAAGTCAAATTGTAAAGGTTCTAGTACTAATCAAAATCAGAATCAGAATAGTTTTTACTTCAAGAGAATCAGTTCAATGTTGATGTTCAAGCCAAATCTGAAGAGATTAAAGAAGTATTTGTTCAAAAACAAAACTTTCGTCAAGTTTCCATCCAAATCAATTATCAATAATATTAAACTGATACGATTGTACTATTTGTTCTATTGTTCTAATTGTATCTACTGTAACAATGTATCTTGTCCCTACCATCAACTCAGGGTATTGGGCTATTCACCATCATTATCATCAGCATCAGAAGAGTCGAGCTCCTCTAATAGCTCAAATATTATGGATATTAGTACTACGAACGATCAGTCCAAGTCCAACCTCAGTACAAACCAGAAGCTTGACATTGACAATTGTCAATATTATCATCGGAAATTTCGTCGCCGTCGGTTCATCCTACAAGTATTCTCTAGCTCTAGTCGTGTCAAGTCAGATAGACTTAATTTTGCAAACTTTTTATATTTTGGATTGTACTCAAGTTCAAGAGATCCTCCAAGTAAATTGTAATCCTTAAACCATAATCATTTAGATTAAGAATTATTCTAAAATTTTATAATGTTTCATAATGTTATGTTTCATTTTCGACTTAGATTTGGGTTATACGAAGGTATTTTTTTTTTTATTTTTGAATGCCGCATGCTTCTCACTAGTGCTAGTATTTTTTATTTTTATACATACATATATCTAATATTTTATATATTTCGATATTTATGCTACCGGTATTATAGAGATCTAATACATTTTCTATTTTTTGTGTGTGTTTGTTTTTGTGGTTATTAGAAGAGATAAAAGATGAAACATCCAGCCCTTTGTCTACCACTAGTACTTCTGAGATTGAAACTGGAGGAACTGGAGTCAAAGTGGAACCACAAACACCTACTTCGTCAATCGCTCAACCAACCTCAACAGCCAATTCATCAACTTTACCCTCTCCTGTGTCTACAACTGGGACTAATGAGAAACCGAAGAAATGCTGTAAGTTGTTCTAAACTTGAAATATTATTTAAACCATAAAATTTTGTTCTATTCTATTTTATTATATGTAACAACTTTTGTATTTTGTCCTCATCCTCTAGTGTTCAAAGCTGAAGAACTGAAGACAAGCTTGATGCCAACGCTTGAAAAGCTTTATAGGCAAGAACCAGAATCACTTCCGTTTAAACAACCTGTTGACCCAATGGTAAAAAATAAATATATGTATATATATTTGAGAAATTCGCTATTTATATTTATAAAAATGTAGATATATAGATGACCATTTAATTAATATCACCTTTTGTTTAATCGATAGGCACTGGGCATTCCTGATTATTTTGATATAGTTAAAAAGCCAATGGATTTATCTAGCATTAGAAAGAAATTGGACAATGGGGCCTATACAGATCCTTGGGAATATGTTGACGATGTTTGGCTAATGTTTGACAATGCCTGGTTATATAATAGAAAGACTTCAAGAGTCTATAGATACTGTACAAAGTTGTCAGAGGTATTCGAAGCTGAAATGGATCCGGTGATGCAAAGCTTGGGATATTGCTGTGGTCATAAATATACTTTTAATCCTCAAACCTTATGCTGTTATGGAAAACAGCTGTGTACCATTCCACGTGAAGCGAAATATTATTCGTATCAAAACCGGTATGTAAATATTTTAAATATTAAATAATAATTATAATATATATTTAGAATAGATAATAGGTATAGGTAATATATTTATATTTAAATATACTGGGATTTTTTCTTTTTCCAATTTTTAAAATTATATTTAAAAACATACATAGTTTATGATTTTTTTTATTTTAATGTAATTAGTATAATAATTACAATATTATAAATATGATACGAATCATGATTATTATTTTGTAGTTAAATATTATCGCTTTTTATCATTTTTATTAATTTGCATCTGGTTTATGTCTTTTTTTTCATGGTTTCTTCTTTTTGTGGCGTTTATAATGCTTTTAATCTCCCCGGTGTGTTCCTCCTTACAAATAATGCATTTTTGGGTTTCTTCGTCTTGAAAAATAAAAATAAAATAATGACAGAAGCCTAATGTCTACCGATAGATACACATATTGCCAGAAGTGCTTCAACGAAATCCAGGGTGACACAATTACTCTAGGAGATGATCCTGCACAACCTCAGGCGTAAGTAGAAAATACTTTTACTCGTACCATACTATTTCATTGAATATTATTTATGTATATTTAAATTTTCAACATGATTTTTTATTTCAGTACAATCAAGAAAGACCAATTTATTGAAATGAAAAATGACCATCTAGAATTGGAACCTTTTGTCGAATGTAGCGAATGTGGAAGAAAACTCCACCAAATCTGTGTTCTACATATGGATTGCATTTGGCCGCAAGGGTATAAAAAAAATACTATAAATTACCTATTGATATATATATATACACATTTTATTATATGAATTTTCTTTCATTTATTTTAATTCATATTTCTAAATCCTTAATATAATTTTCTTTTAAAATAGATTTACCTGTGATAACTGCATAAAAGCAAAGAATGGAAAGAAAAAGGATAACAAGTTTAATTCTAAACGACTTTCTACAACAAAACTGGGTACCTATATTGAAACACGAGTCAATAATTTTCTTAAAAAGAAAGAAGCTGGAGCAGGGGAAGTGTACATCCGAGTTGTTAGTTCGTCAGACAAAATTGTGGAAGTTAAACCTGGAATGAAAAATCGTTACGTTGAGACTGGTGACCTGGTCGAAACATTTCCTTACAAGTAAAATAATCATATAAATTCTTACTTTTCGATTATTGTTAGATAAAATGACAATTTCTTATTCTTATTCTACTTTTGTACTTTTCAGAGCTAAAGCATTGTTTGCTTTTGAAGAAATTGATGGGGTGGATGTGTGTTTCTTTGGGATGCACGTGCAAGAATATGGTTCTGAGTGCCCTACACCAAATACAAGAAGAGTTTATATAGCTTATTTAGATTCGGTGCATTTCTTTAGACCAAGACAATTTAGAACTGCAGTTTATCATGAAATATTACTTGGTTATCTAGAATATGTTAAGCAATTAGGCTATACTATGGCTCATATATGGGCATGCCCTCCTTCTGAAGGAGATGACTATATATTTCATTGCCATCCTCCGGAGCAGAAAATTCCTAAGCCTAAAAGGCTGCAAGAGTGGTATAAGAAAATGTTAGATAAGGGAATCATTGAACGAATTGTATTAGATTATAAGGTAAGAACTCTTTTCTCTTATTTCCATTTATTTTATATTCTTAAATCTTAATTACCTTTTTCTTAATTCTTATTCTTATTATTATTTTGTTTTATTTTATAGGATATTCTTAAACAAGCTTTAGAAGATAATGTAACCTCGGCTGCTGAACTACCTTATTTTGAAGGGGACTTTTGGCCCAATGTTCTTGAAGAATCAATCAAAGAGTTGGATCAAGAAGAGGAAGAAAAGAGAAGGCAAGCTGAAGAAGAAGCAAACACTGTCAGTTGGCCTGAAAGTGTAAGTTAACTTTTTTACTGTTAATTAAACATAGACTTATAAGTTATACACCAAGTAAATTTTTATTTATTTAATAGGATGAAATGGAGGTAACTGCAGATGGGAAGAAAAAAGGACAAAAGAAGGCTAAAAAGTCTAATAAATCTAAAGCAAATCAAAGAAAAAATAATAAAAAATCAAATACGCCACAAACTGGGAATGATTTATCGACAAAAATTCTCGCAACAATGGAAAAGCATAAAGAAGTCTTTTTTGTTATTAGATTACATTCAGTTCAATCAGCAGCTTCACTTGGTTCCATACAAGATCCAGATCCTCATATAACCTGCGATTTAATGGACGGTCGAGACGCATTTTTAACACTAGCTAGAGATAAACATTATGAATTTTCATCATTAAGACGTGCAAAGTTTTCTACTATGGCTATGCTATACGAGCTTCACAATCAAGGGCAAGATCGCTTTGTTTATACCTGTAACAACTGCAAAAACCATGTGGAGACTAGGTATTTTTATTTTATAATTACTTAACTTACCTGTATGTATACGACCTAGTTACTAATTTTACAATTTAATTACATTAAATTCTTTTAAATTCTTTTTTAAACAGATTTCATTGTACTGTTTGCGACGACTATGATTTGTGTGTGAACTGTTATCAAAAATTCGGTCATAAGCATAAGATGGATAAACTAGGCTTTGATCTCGATGATGGTTCTAGTGCATCTCCAGGAGACAACAAGCAGGCAAATCCTCAAGAAGCAAGAAAACTTTCCATTCAAAGATGTATCCAGAGTTTGGTACACGCATGTCAATGCAGAGATGCAAATTGCCGTCTTCCTTCTTGCCACAAGATGAAACGCGTCGTTGCTCATGCAAAGGTAATTTTATTATAAATGAAAACATTTTTATTATCTATTTAATATGACATCAGATACTTTTATAACTAATTAACTAAAATTGTACTCTAATCACTCACTTCCAATACTCTAGGTTTGCAAGAGGAAAACAAATGGTGGTTGTCCTATTTGCAAGCAATTAATTGCACTTTGTTGTTATCATGCAAAACATTGCATGGAAGTCAAATGTCCAGTTCCTTTCTGCGCAAATATTAAACATAAATTAAGACAACAACAAGCTCATCAAAGGGTACAACAAAATCAGTTATTAAGAAGGAGAATGCAAATGATGATGCAAATGGGTGGTGGTGGGTCTACGACATCGTCAACACCAACGACACCAACACCAACTGCTTCTCAGCAAGTCTCAAGACCTCAAACTGGCACTGTAATTTTAATCTACTATTTATTTTTATGTAGGCAATACAAATACAGTTTATAATGATAATATCTTATATTTTTATAGACAACAATGCCTGGAACAACAACACCTCATGTATCTTTTGGTGGAAAATCTGGTTCTGCACCCTTAGCTGCATTACAGGTAATGATTGTATTATTTTTAGTAGATAACATTTTGATCTACCTAGGTATATAATTTCTATTTACGCAATAATGATTAAATTACTAATACAACAGAATAGATTAGTTGGATTTGAAATTATCTAAATTACAATTAGAGTTTAAATCAAAATATACTGAAGGAAAGAAAATGTTTAAATATATATGTATTTTTAACTTTTTAGGCTGCCCGACAAGTACAAGAAGAGGTTGCAAGGCAGCAAGCTCACATGGCACCAATTCCAGGCGTTCAAGCGCAAATGCATCCATCTCCGCAAACAAATCATTTAATGTCTTCAAGTCAACAACCGCAAACAACATTTAGAAGTCCTCCTCCACAAATGAGTCCAACCCCTCGGCCACCACCAAATCCAGGGGCTAATCCGCAGATGAGACACCCTGGTGGTATCCCCACGATGATGGACCAACAAATACCTGGGTATCCTGGGATGTCACCAACGAGACCTTTAAATATTAATTCGTCTATACAGTCTCAATCGCAATTGCAAAATCAAAATCAATTAAGTGGCATTATGCAAACAACAAATCAAGTACAACAACCCAATCAGCAACAACAAAACCAACAAATTCCGCAAGGTACATTCATTATCCAAAGTCGGAAAAAATTACATTATTTATATTAATTAAAATGTTTTTAATTATTTTTAGGAATTGGTGGGATAAGAAATCCTGGTGTTCGACCTATTGGACCTGCTCAGCAGCAACAACAGCCTCAGCAACAACAACAGCAACAAGGAGGTCAACCTGGCCAAGTTCCTCAAGGTCAAGTACTTTTACATCAGTTACTACAAACTCTAAGATCTCCAACAACGCCAGAACAACAACAGCAAGTATTACAAATTCTAAAGTCAAATCCTCAGTTGATGACAGCATTTATAAGACACCGCCAACAATTACAAGCTCAACAGCAGCAAAATCAACAACAAGGAGGCCAAGGTCAACAAAACCCTCAACTCGTACAACAACAACAGCAAGGACAAGGAGGCCAGCCGCAACAACAACAGCAAATGATGAATCAACAAGGCCAACAGCAGCAGCAGCCTCAACAACAACATCTGCTACAGCATCAAGGTAAGCAATTTTCCAACATATTACTTTTATTGCTTAAAAAAAATTAAAATTGCAGAATCAGAATAAAGCATGTGAAAATAAAATTTTAAATTCTTATTAGGGGGTATTTCTCAACAAAATGTACAAATGGGTCACCAACAACAACAGGGAATACAACAACAGCATCAAATGCAGCAACCCCAACAACAACAACAACAACAGCATCAGCAACAACAGCGCTCTCAACTGATGAGTCCTCAACAACAACAGTGGATGCGTCAGCAACAACAACAGCAAATGTTAATGAGACAACAACAACAACAACAACAAGGTGTAAATGTTCAGCAAACTGTAAGTGGAAATAATACTACTAATAATAGTAATAGTAATAATATTCAACAACAAGGAGCTTCTCAAACACAACAGTTTATGTATCAACAACAACAGCAACAAATGAGCGGCGTAAATCAACAAATGGTGCCTGGTAACCAACAGCCAAACCAATTACAACAACAAATAAGCCAAATTGGTAATCCTGGTAGCGTTGGCGGTGTAGTAAATCAAATGGGTGGTCCTCATTTGCAAAATCAACTACAGCAGAGGTTTAGGCCAGCACCAGTTAGTTCTCCAATGCGCCCGCCGACACCCTCAGGACCTAGTGCTTCACCGAGGGCAATGCCAACACCTTCACCGCGACCTAATCAATTAACTCCTTCGCATTCTCCGCACCCGGTCGCCGGTTCTGGTACTCCTCAATTTGATTTAAATTTACCCGATGACTCTGTTCTAACTCCACAAGAACAATTGTCTAAGTACGTAGAACAGTTGTGACAAAAGAGTGATCATCCTTAAGTGTTTTTAACTTAATTAAATTAAATTAAAATAAAATAATTTATAATTAATTACCTATTAATACTAGCTAATTACTAATTATGCTATAATGTACATTATTAATAATCATCAACAATAGTTTTAATATTTTTACTTAAACTTATTATATAACCTATATGTATACATAATTGTGTGTGTATATAATATTTATACATATATGTACATATAATGTGTATTTAGCTAATTTACATAGCATTTATTTAATTTAATAATAGATAGGAATTCAAC
The DNA here is from genome assembly GCA_034699045.1 of Nanhermannia cf. coronata Gr-Ori-00579. Lineage (NCBI taxonomy): Eukaryota > Metazoa > Arthropoda > Arachnida > Sarcoptiformes > Nanhermanniidae > Nanhermannia > Nanhermannia cf. coronata Gr-Ori-00579. The sequence continues at coordinate 7,288 of JAQIXA010001284.1, read as the reverse complement.
TACTATAAAGCCTAGTTAGCTAGAAGTAATTTTGGACTACAGAACGTTTTTTATTTGAATACAAAAAAGAGAATGCATTTCTATTTTTTCTCTTTTTAACTTTTTCAATTATACTATATTATATTATGATTTTTGATTATACAATATAATATTATGTTTTTTAAGTAGACCCAAATCTATGTGGTACATTTCTTTTTATGAAAAACTGAATTTTGAATTATGTCAAAATATTAATATTATTCTGTATCTAGTATATGTCCTATAGGCAAATAAACGAGATTTTATGAGATATAAACAGAGCCCGCTACAAATGATTTTTTTCCGAACTACCTAAACTAAATATTCATGATTATGATTATGATTGAAAAATGAATCTGATGATAGTGATTAAAAATTGAATCAATTAAATATAATATAAGGTACTACTACTACTATTAGATAATTACTTAAATTTATTAGATCAAGGTCCGATAAAACAAAAATGTAGCTAACTATTTTAATCTCTTTAAAATTATTACCTTATATTCAAAGATTTATAATTGCTATGTATAAAAAACCATTTGAACGGATAAAACTTTGATTAGGTATTTTATTCTTTGTAGTTTTATGGTAAAAATATTTATTAAAAAATGTAACCAGACCCAGAGTGAATTTACCTCTTTACCTAATATTTATATTTATGCTTGTTGTTTTAATATAAAATTATTATTAGAACATTATGAAGTCTAAAAAGTAAACCTTCTATAAATCTTATTATTATATTTAAATCTATTTCGATACTACCTAGTAGATATATATATGAATGTAACAATTCGTTTTTATTTTATTTATTATATTTATATGTAACAATATTATATTATGTATAATCCATATTTTAATCTAGCCATTATGATTCGTACATTATTATGTATCATGTAGAATGTTAGATAAAAAATCAATTTTATTTATTAGGATTTTTAAAAAGTATAATCTATAAACTATATAATTATTATGTTGATTAATATTATAAATAATAATTATTAATTGAGTAGAGAATATAGTTGGTAAAATTAACTTTTTTAAAAACCTAAGCTGAATAGGTATATATAAAATACTATGTACCCTAGCACTATTATATTTAGAAAAATATTTACTTACTATCATTAATTATTAATTACAAAAAATAATTATATAAATACAATTTTGTAGGTTCGTGCAGCTTAATATCGTCATGATTTATTTACCTTTTTATTTTTAAGTGAAAAAAATTTAATTTATTATATTATATAAATATTATACTATTTATATTACTTCAAATATAACAAAATAGCTCGGAAATAACCTTTTATATGCTACATACTACATATTTAACTTGTATATTATTAACAAGGGAACATATTATCTTTCTGTACTCTTTTGGTCTTAGATTAGATAATAGATAGTGATAGAGAAATGACTTTTCACAAGTTCTAGATCATTTTGTCAAATTCATAGGGTTTTTGTATACCTACTTCTCAATTATGAGGATCTTGAAATCCGCTAGATTAACGAGTCTACTGGTTGGTTGGTAGAATCCGCAATTTCGCGAAATTTTAAGATTTTAATAAAATATATAAGGAATTTTTTGTACAAAATTACAAAAACCCTTGAAATTGACAAAATAATGTTTTAGGAGCTTGGTTTCTCTCTTGATGTATTTTCCAACTCTTATTAATGTCACATATTATCTAGGTCCTGGTGTGCATGATGATCTGTTCCCTTGTCAAATATAGAGAGTTAAAAAATGGAAATGATGATATTATATAATGTTAATAATTACTAATAATTAATAACTAACTTCAACTATAAAATTAAGCAATTAAATAATCATTATATACTGAAGATGAATATTAAAAATAAATAGTAATCTAATTAATAAATGATATGTAAGTAACCTTACATACTATACTGTACATTGTAAGTTATAATTATAATTAAGTTTAAGTAAAATAAGTAAAGTAATATTATACTACTACTACTAAATATAACAATATTTTAGGACGAGATAGGTTTTATATTCTGTTTATGTAAAGATTTTTGAAAAATTAAATGAAAAATATACTTATGATGACAATTATTATATGATTATTAAAACATACACAATTTTTAAAATATACTTACACATTTTTTATTATATTTTATTCAAGCCTCAATTATTATTTACAATTATTTATTTTATATCAACCAATGCAGTTCTGAAAAAAGATAATACGTAAGATTATTAGCTAAAAAAACTGGAAAGCATTGAGTTATCATCTTGAAAAAATAAGATCTTGAGAATTATCTGATCTAGGATTAGGTTTATATTGATTAAATTGTAGAATTTCATCCTTGAGAATTCTATTCTGTAATTCTGTGTCAATTCAAAGCCAATGAAAAGCTAATGAAAAGGTATCTACATTCTACATCCTAAGTACGACTAATATTTCTACCTACATATTATTATTATTATTATGTAGATCCTAGTTCTAGAAAATATCCGAACAATAATCAAATTTTTCGTATTTTTTGTTGCATATCTGAAACCCTTTTCCACCTTTTTTTGCTCGCTTTGTTTTTTACAGTTAAAAGTAGAAAATTGTGAGCAAAATTTGATTTTACAGAGCTGAATTTAATGCATAGATGAATTTTCGTATAATTTAAGTGCATCTACCTATATTCTATTTAAATAACATGCACAACAATGCATGCTAAAAAGTAAAAATGGTAGGTATTTCAATTTTTCTTAACTTTCAAAAGTAGGGTACCAAAATGAACACTTTTTCTCAAAATTATCATCATGCATATTCATAATATAAAGTAGTTGTAGGTAAAGGTAATAGGGTAATAGATAGGTTGCCTTTAATGTAAGTTAATTACCTTTACAAGAGTAAAAAAAATCCTTAATAAAGAGGTAACAGTATACGTAATGCATGTATGCATAGTAAGACGCTAAGGAAAGTAACGATATACTGGAACTTGATTCCTAGTTTGATAGGTGGCGAATCTCTCCAGCCGGTCACCATCTTGCCAGTCAGTCAGGTCCGAATTTCGGGGTTCAAAATTGGAAAAAACTGAAGATTCTGGTGGGGTTTCGATTGACCTTTCTGCTACCATCGTCCGTGGAATCGGTAAGCTCATTTTGACCTACACATGTCACCTTTATATACCCCTAGACACGATTATAACACTTGAGAATTCGAGACATTTTAAAATTTAAAATCAGACATGTATAATAATGTGCAAGGGCAAGTCCGTCAAAAAACCTTTTTATTTTTAGGTATCTTTTATAATCTCAAATTATTCTCAGATAGACAGAATTACCAATTTAAAACAATTAACTAATTCTAATCTTCAATTTTATGGGTAGGTAAGAAAGACAATAATATAGTACAATATAGTAATATAGCATAATTCTAAAGTAATATTGGTCGGTTTTTAAAAGATCTTAATCTATTTTTTATAATTGCAATTCAATTTTAGTCATTTTCTAGATTTTAAGAGGCGCATTGTGTTGTGTTTAATGGTAGTACAAATTGTACTGTACAATTACAATGCATGCGAGACTTTAAATTACTACCTAGTCTAGTACTAGTACTTGAACTAATTTTGAGGCTAGGATTTTTATTTTAACCTCTTATGTTTACAATCAGATTTTGCTGGCTTTTACTTAATTTTAAAAATGTTCTAAAACTCATTTTTTTTCAATTTTATCTCTATTTGAAATTTTTATATGCATTTTGGCCTATTACTCTAACCATAAGGATCCTAAAACTATCTTTTGGGCTTTACCATTTACTAATTTAAAGTAAAATTAGTAATTTAGTTGCCACTTGCTTCTAACTACTTTAAGTAGTTAAATTATGAACTTTACATAACATTAGACTATTATATAGCTCATAACTATAGCCCTAGTACCTAGCGTTTATATAATTTTACACGTGACACGTGAAGTAGGTAGTAAGTAATAACTATATACTCCGTATTTTTAAAGAAACCCTGGTATAAAAAAGTCTACTTCTAATCTCAAGTAAAGAAAATAGGTCAGTAAGTTAGTAGTGTTAGCAGTTAGTGCAGTAAAAGTATAGGTATCGGTTATGGGTAATATCTACTGTTACTTACTGGTTTGAGTTTAGTGTTTAAAATATAAAAAAGGAAAGAGTAAATAGGATATAAAAATATAAGTTTCCAAAAATAGATTTTAGAATTTTCTTCTTGACTTTTTGTTAAGTATCGCACCGATAGATATATAAGAGGTAATAATATTCGTCAAGAGTCAAGAGTTTTTAGAGGGTTAAGAAAAGAATAGAAAAAATATCTGACATTTTAATTTACTGCCTACTTTTTAAAGGTATGCATGTAGTTATTGTAAAATTATACTTATCTTATTTTTTATTTTAGATTAAATTTATATCAAAATGATTGAATCTTTACTGAATTTGGCAAAATCAAACCCATTTGCAAGTCCCTTTCAAGTAGCCAGATGTGAAGGGGCTGATTCATCTCTTAATTTAAAATCACCATCTTTGGTACCTACAAGAAATATAGCATTAGCATCAGCAGTCCCCGTTCCACGTAAGTTAAAACATTTTTTATTGTATCACCAAATAATTATAATAAAAGGATTTTTATATTTTCTCAGAGGATTCTTGTGAATATGGATCTAATAAATTCTATATGTTATGTGGTTTTGGCGGTATCCTTTCTTGCGGAATAACACATAGTAAGTATTTTTGTATAACATATATTTATCTAATCATTCAAATACCTAATTAGAATTACTAATTAACATTAGTAATTTATGTTAAGCCACGATCTAAAAATTCATTTTTATTGTCTATTTTCTAGCTGCTCTTGTCCCACTCGATTTAGTCAAATGTAGATTACAAGTAAATCCTGATAAATATAAAAATATTATCAATGGGTTCCGCGTATCTGTAAGAGAAGAAGGAGTAAAGGCTCTTTCGAAAGGATGGGCTCCTACAGCTATTGGTTACTCTATGCAGGTAAATTTTTAAAAAGAATATGAGTACCGGACCGACTTACCTATATTGTGTATATTGATAATCAAAATTGTATTTTCTCAACTATAGGGGCTGTGCAAATTCGGATTTTATGAAGTATTCAAAGTTATATATTCAGGAATGTTAGGAGAAGAAAATGCATACCTATGGAGGACGTCAGTATATCTGGCTGCATCTGCATCCGCTGAATTTATTGCAGATATTGCCCTCAGGTAATTTTAAAATTTATTTGAATGTTACCTAACTTTAAAAATGGCCAATTTTAATTTTACAGTCCTATGGAGGCAGTTAAGGTAAACTTCATTTTAAAACTTTTAATCTTCTATACCAATAACCAAGGTTTAAAAATTGCACGCTCCTTAGATCCATATCTCGATTTTCAATGAGATATGAAAGAGTCATAAGTGTGCTAAAAAAATATACCTCCAATTTTATTACAATTAAAGATTTGTATACAAAATTTAAAACGAGAGTTAATGTTTTAAATGAGCTTAGTTTTATTTTAATGTATTAGATCAAATCAATATCAAATTTTAATTGGGGACACTTATTTTCATATTATTTAACAATTTTTATATTATTTAACAATTTTTATATTATTTAACAATTTTTATATTATTTAACAATTTTTATATTTGTGGGTTTAAGATAAACATTATTTAATAAAATAATTTTATTATAAAATAGGTTCGAGTTCAAACTATGCCAGGATTTCCACCTCAACTTGGTAAATAATAAAATAAAATAAAATAAATCAAAATATATAAAAAGTGTAGATTATAAACTGAAATTCACATTTTTTAAAAATTTAATTAGCTAAAGCTGCCGGGATTATTATGCAACAAGGTTAGTGATCTCAACTTTTTACTAAATAAATTAGCCTATATCTGCAGCCTTTAAGTTTAATGTACTTTTTTAAATTATATTTATAGAGGGAATTGGAGGATTTTATAAATCTCTTGTACCACTTTGGATGAGGCAAATCCCATACACAATGATGAAATTCGCTTGCTTTGAGAGAACAGTTGAACTTCTTTACAAGTAACTATTTTAAATCCTTTCAAATTAAATTAGATTTTAATTAATTACTTTTTTCTAAATAAAGACATGTGGTACCCAAACCAAGAAGTGATTGCACCAAAGGAGAACAACTCGTAGTAACTTTTGCTGCTGGGTATATTGCTGGTAAATCATTGTTTTAATAAGAAAGATTAATTATTAATGAGATAATTACAATAATTTCGACTTTTTTTAATTTCTAAAGGTGTATTTTGCGCAATCGTTTCTCATCCTGCTGATACGATCGTTTCTAAATTGAATCAAGATAAAGGATCTTCTGCTGGCGATATAATTAAGAAGCTGGGCTTCATGGGATTGTGGAAAGGTCTCGTTGCCAGGATCATCATGATTGGTACTCTTACTGCACTACAGTGGTTCATTTACGATGGTGTTAAAGTTTATTTCCGACTACCAAGACCACCACCACCATCGATGCCAGAATCACTTAGAAAAAAATTAGAAGCGAGTGCATAAGAATAAAACCAGAATAGAATTTTTAAAAAATTTTATTCTAAATAGGTGTCTAATTTAATTAGTTACCTATATATACTATAAATATATAAAGAATACCTGGAGAAAAAATGTACATCTTAACTTGTTAAAAAAATTCTGCTAGAAAAACAATTATTGGTCAAATATTTCACAATAGACTAAAAACGATAAATTACTAAATAAAGCAAATTGATTTTGATTCCAGATCAATATTATTTTAGACTTTTTAGAATTTTTTTTGTTCATTTGCTAGTAATTCTGCAAGCTTTTTATAGTCTTATTTAACAGGTTAGGTAAAATTATAGTTAACAGAATTTTTAAATTTATTTCTTTAAAAATTCCACTTACATTAATCATAAGATAAGACGTAGGATAATCAAATTTTTATTTCACAAGAAACAATAGAATGAAATAGGTTATATACATATCATATAATATCGTATAATAAATAGGTTATAATTAGAACAAATAAGTAGGTAGGTAGTAGTATATTGTAAGTAGTTTTTCTTTAAATTGCAATTTAATGATTTATACAGCCATTAAAGTATTAATTTTGTAGTCAGATTAGGTTATTGCTGCTAAAATAAAGTACCTACTAATTTAATTGAGGCCTAGATTTGGTTTCTCGAAATTCAATAAGAGATAGTATTTATCAAATCGGCAACTTATTACATCATGAAAAAACTTTAAAAAACCACCCATATATTATGATGTAA
>JAQIXA010001283.1:0-26240 GCA_034699045.1 Nanhermannia cf. coronata Gr-Ori-00579 | reverse complement strand
AATAATTCTTTATACGAGCTTTTTTGATTAGCTCAAAAAAAGACTTGGTCAATAAACACATACCATACCATACCATACCATACCATACCATGAGTTGCTTTTATAATAATAATAATCTCATATTGATAAAATGAAATTATTAATTTTTGTGGTAAATACCACAAAAATACTCGAGACTTTATAAAGAGGTGTCTTTTACCTATAAAGCAGTCATTATAGAGAAGGTTGACTGTACTACATATAGGTACCTAGATTAGAGAAAATTTCAAGATACAAAGTGACGGTGTTTGAAATCAGATTCGGTTGATTTTGGATTCGAAAGTTTGGCAGTCGAAAGTCAGAAAAGTCAACGACTTTTATGATCAAATATTTATTAGAGTAAAACTGATTGAAATTCGATCTTTTACTAGTTTCATACCTATCTAATAGTCTAAAAGTATACTACATACTACATAGTTTACTTATTACAATTATCTACTTTAATTATTTTGCTTTTCAGTAGGTACTAATTTATTAACACTTGAATCAACACTTCTAAATATTAGTAGATAGGTCGTATTTACTTTCAAAAGTCCCAAATTCAAAAATACTTTAAACCCAAATCAAAATCAACCTTTTGATTGATTTCAATTTCAAAATTAAAATCTACGAGTCGATAAGTTAGTGTAATACTTAGTTTATCTAAGGCACACCAGAACTGATAAGTACTGATACTTGGTATTCTAATTAACATAAGCAAATTATAACCTAAAATGATTACAAGTAGATACTCGGTATCTAATTTCTCAAATAAGTATTTTCTACATTTGACATTTATTTTATGAATGATTATAGTATTAGTACGAGATTTATCATCAAATTACCTATCTATGGGTCTTCGATTTGACATTTTAACTTTATTGGGTACCCTATTTGGCATTGCCAAGTAGGGTAAGTACATAGATAGGTCGAAAGAATCTCTTTGTTCTTTGTTTTTAACTATTTTCGTAAGAATTCTTGACTTATAAACAGATTAGTAAGAAGATTTTCAAATGATAACTTCCAAGAAATGATACTTCGAACTTCAACTTCTAATTACAATAGAATTTAAGATAAGTTATATATTCTCGTACCCTTGATCTCTAAGATAAATAAGTCGAATTTTACAATTTCATTAGAACCAAATCTTACAGGTACCCTACCTATACTATTACTTATATTATGTAGGGTAAGGGTACTATATACATAATCTTTTTCCTGTTTTATAGCCTGTCCTTTCCGTATAAAACCATATTTAATATTTAATAACAACTAAAACCATCAAATTAAAATGCGTAATTAGCCAGACAAAAAAAGCATTATTATAAATACAGTACCCTATACGAAGTAGTACATACTACAGAATATACTATAGGTAGGGTACATACAGAATATTATATCTACTACTTTTTCAATTGAAATATCGAGAGGTATAAAAAACTTGAATTTATTAATCTGGTTGCGTTCTATCTGTAACCTGTAGGTACTAGTACTAGTCGTATGAACTACAAACAAGATTTTTTTCTATATAATAAATTCTTAATTAAGTAGAAAAACGCTTCAATTACAAGACAAGTTACAACCCTATCTTATGAATGACTTATAATATAAATAAAGACTATGATGATTGTGAGCTTAAGAATAAACTGGTTAATTTATTCGACTATTTCCTAAGAATTTTGATCTATTGGGAAAACAATGGACTTTCCTTATTTATTAGGTACATTTACATTGCACACTAATATAACAATAACTAAAGTATTTCCGAACTCTTTATAAACTTGGACTTAATTTCAAAATCATTCATTACTTTATACAACTTTCAAGGAACAAGTTGGCAAAAAATTCCAGAACTTTCAGACAAGTTAAGTTTCAGTAAAGTTCAGTATTATTTTAAAATGTTTTTTGTACAAAAACTTCTAATCTTGTCCAGTGTACTTGTACTATTAACTCTATTTATGGATAATTTTGTCGAATCTAGAGTCATTGTAGCACCAGGTTTCTCATCAGGTTTGTAAAAATTTCTCACAAATTTGAAATTTCCAATAATTTGTACATTTTTTGTGTAGGTACTTGCACTCAAAATGCGGATCCTGGATTTTGTTATGCAAATTTCCCAAGTTATTTTTATAATTCTGAGACTATGGATTGTGAAATGTTTATATACGGAGGATGTGGGGGGAATGATAATAGGTAAGTACCCTTCTTTATAATAGATTTTACAAATTTTTGATGATTTTTTATAATTTTATAAATTATTATTAAAAGGTTCAACACAAGGAGTCAATGTAGGCGATTAAAGACGTATTGCGAGGCTAGAAAATACATTTTTGGATCTTATGCACCTCTAGACTCAAATAGTATTATATATTTTAGAGATTAATTTGAATAATTTTGATCTATCTATTTAAATGTACCTAATTGTAAGTAGTTTAACTCAATATTTAAGAATTACGCAAATATTTATGCCAATAACTTATACGAAACCTGTCTATAATCTCGACAATTTTGATATTTTGCAATTTAAAAAAAAAAAAATAGTACTACTCGTTTACCAATCTTAATTTAAGTACAATTTATTTATTATTATTATGTATCATGCTGAATAAATATTGAAATTGTGAATGAAATAAGCAAGCAAATCAAATTGTACGACTGACTAATACGAGTACCCTACTTCTACTCTAATTTTTGCAATTTTATACCTATTGAATTTCTGAATACTCGTAGTTGGGTTTTTTGTTTTTGTTCATAAAAATGTCGTCTTCAGATTCTAAGGTATATGTATAGATAGGTAAGGTAGGGTACTTATACATAATATAGATAAATTGAAAAAATCTGTAAAAGTAAAGTTAAAATTTAAGGTTTCCGAGCACTAGGAATCATAAATTTTAATATTTCAAGCCTTTTGGAGCAATATTATTCCTATTCCAATTTTTATCCCAAGGAAAATGTCAGTTCATTTACCCATAACTTTTGACCAGGTAATAATCTTGGCATCAAAGGGTTTTGAGATTCATGATCCCCGTTAAATTTCCTATCGATTTCATATCTTACTTGTTCAAAAATCCGATCAGGCCTAATTAAGGCCTAAACATTTTCGTCACTTATTTTAGAATTATGAACTTTTTCTAAGGAAAACTTATAAACTGTTTTATTATAAACTGTTACTATAACCTTTTGAGACTAGAATAAAATTATGTAATCGTAATTTCATATCTAGGTACATAGCATACGATCGATAAAAATCTTTAGTAGGGTATACATAGATTATTAAAAAATTCATAATCTTGTATGGGTATATTCTAATTTGAATTTTAGTAAAATTATTTTACCAAAAAGTCAAGATGGTCAAAAGAGTCTATTTTGACATGACTGCTGGTATGTATCATAATAAAAATTTGGCTCAAAATTTTAAGAATTTTAGACTTCTTTATACCTTTGACCTTGATCTAGATGGTGCGGCGCTTGGACGCATTACAATGGAGGTATTAATGAAAATGTCAATCTTGGTTTAGAGAATAATAATTAATTTGATGATTTTCTAGTTAAGAGATGATGTAGTGCCCAAAACAGCCGAGAATTTTCGAGCCCTTTGTACCGGGGAGAAAGGCTATGGATATAGAGGGTCGACATTTCATCGGGTCATTCCTAACTTTATGTGTCAAGGGGGTGACTTCACCAGTGGAGATGGTAAGTATTTTTAAACCAATTTAAGTACCCTACCCTTCTTCTTCTAACTAATTTTAAAATATCTTGCGCTTATATAGGTACTGGTGGAAAATCGATTTATGGACGTAATTATTAATTACGTATTAATTTACGTATTGCATATTAATTTTATATTTTAGGTAAGTTTCCAGATGAAAACTTCAAATTGAAGCATACAGGACCAGGTACCTAATTATTATAAAACTTTATAAATGACAGACTTGTAAATGACTTTTTTTAATAGGGACTTTATCAATGGCCAACTCAGGTCCTGGAACTAATGGGTCTCAGTTTTTCTTAACGACTGCAAAAACATCCTGGCTTGATGGTAAAATGCAGAAATTCATCCTCCATAATTTCCATGATATGATGAGGGTCGTATTAATTTTATATTTTAGGAAAACATGTAGTTTTTGGATCAGTAAAAGAAGGTAAGAAGTTAGAATGCAATTAATAGATATCACTAAAAGAACATTTTAAAAGTAGGGTAATAGTAATAATGGATTAAATATTTCCAGGCATGGATGTTGTTAAAAAAATTGAAGGATTTGGATCAAAGAGTGGTAAAACCAGTAAGAAGATAGTTGTTGCTGAATGTGGTGAACTTGAAGGTGGTGCTACTAAAACATCATCGAAATCAAAAACAAAATCCAAAACGGCCAAAACGGTCAAGAAAGCCGAGTCAAAATCCAGTTCTAAAACTAAAGATAAAAAGAAAAAGTAGACCTAAAATCGATTACTTAATACATCATACCATATATTATGCATATGCTTAACATTTTACCTTTACTAATTACAATATCAAAATTCTAAATGACCCAATGTCAACTGTCCATGATGTCCATAAATAAAAGAATTACAAAATAAAGATCATTTTCTGAATAAAAAATCATTAATCTATACCTAAGAAAATGGTCAAATGTCCTAAGCTATGCAAAATACATCCATTTAATTCAGCTATGAGAAACCTCGTCTCGATACTAGGTAGATACTACAAGTAAAGTATGTACAAGTATGTTCGAAAGTTGGGTTTTCAAAGCTGAAGATATCAAAATAGAGACGCTTAAAAAACGTTGATGAATTTAGCAATTTTCAAGTAAAGGTAGCAAGCATCATCTGGGATCTCAAAATGAGCTACAAAACAATAATAAAGAATTTCAAAAAATGACTCATTCATAAAATCCTACGATTATTTATTGATGAATCAGAATCATCAATTATTTTAATTTTTAACCTAATTACAAGATAGTTAGCAGTTTTATGACCAATTATACTTAAAAGTAAAAGTCAGTAAATTGGGCCATATATTTGTGACCGATTGTCAATTGTCAGTGCCATTTTGTGTCCTTTATGTAAAAGATCAACAAGTGTCGATTTCAAGCATTTCAACTTCAACACGTAGGTAAGTAATTAAATTAATTTTTAATTTAAAAATAATAATTAAAATTTTATGGTAGGTAATAATGGCTGAATCATTACTTTGTATCCCACTACGACAATCTGGTGATGTCAACTTTGTTGCCCCACTTACTTTCCTGATTGACAACACCGAGAATTCTCTACCTGCAGGAGTCAAAGTTGAGGAATCAATTGTTGAAATCCACAAATTACGGACTCAGGTCGTGTCGAAAAGAGGAAACAATTTCTATTCACCTGATGTGCTTAGTATGTTTCACAGGTAAATGATAAATTACTTAAATGTAAATGACATATTTTTAAAACTATTTTGAGATTTAGCATTCTAATTCTGGTATTTATTTTAACTTTTAGATATCATGATCAAATTTTGGCTCTTGAGAAGAAAATTCAAACGGACACTATCGTAAAATTTATCTGGAATGATGTGTTTAATAAAGAAGAGAAATATGGTATGGACTTAATTTTAAATATCTTTTAGGGTACCTAAATCATAAATACCTATCTCATTTATGAAAAAATAAAATAGGCCATCATAACTACACTAGTTACATTATAACTCCATTCCATGACTTGCATGCATATGCTTTATTACCTCCTAAAGTTAGATAATAAATTGTAACTTTTTTAATATACCAAGTTTAAGAATTGAATACGTATGTTAATAATATTGAAGTTTTAATGTGGTTTAAATATTATTCTGTGATAATTTACAGAAATTAAAAGGTAAACAAAATACACTAATAAATTATTGATTTGGTGTTCTAGGTCTACCTTTGCTATCTTATGAAAGAATTAATGTTCTCTTCAACATCGGAGCTATGCTAAGTCATCTTGGCAATCAGTGTAAGAATTCAGGAAGTGATGATGATTTGAAAATGGCCACTAAATATTTCAATAGTTCAGCCGGAATTTTCTCACATTTGAGAGTAATTTGTATGAGCTCACCCACACTTTGCGCTAATTCGGTAGATTTGAATCCTGACACTTTAGAGGCCTTATCATCGTTGATGTTGACACAAGCACAAGAAATATTTATAGCAAAAGCAATCAAGGATCAAATGAAGGATTTAATCATTGCAAAATTGTGCTTACATGCTGAAGAAATGTTGGGTGAAACTCTTGGCTTAATGACAAGACAAAGTTGCAAGCATATATGGGAGAAAAATTGGCTTTCAATTGTAAGTACTCCTTAAATACATATTTTAATTTTATTATCTTTAATTAAATATTATTATTCATAAATTAAATTATGTACCTACTTTTGTAGATTGCTGGAAAACAAAAGGCGTACTTTGCACTCTCACAATATTTCCAGGGTCAAGCTTGTGGAACTCAAAAGAAGTTTGGGGAACAAATTGCAAGATTAAATTTATTTGTAGATAGTTTGAAGATTGCTCAAGATAAATCGCAAATCTCGAGCTTATTTTCTAATTATGCAAGTGAAGCTAAGAGGATTTTGATTGAAGTTAAAAAAGACAATGATATGATATACCACGACCAAATACCTGATAAATCTGATTTAAGCTCAATAGAAAAGAGTCCAAATATGAAGCTAGCAAAAATTACTTCAGTGCCTGATAATTTTAGCCAAGATTTTAAAGACATGTAAGTAAATACTTCAAATCTCTTAAATATATTATATACCATACAAGTTTTTTTTATATTTTTCTTAGGTTTGAATTGTTGAATCCTATTTTAAACATACCATCACCTCACTCTTTCACTAAAAAAACCGAAAATATAGATAAAATTGTAGAAAAAATACCAAAACACACAGTCACCTCGGCTGGCGATTTAACTCCATCGACTTCCAAAACAAATCCTGATGATCCACAGTCACATACTCCAGAAAGGAACTCAGAAGGATGTGGTGACGAAAAAAGTCCAAGTTGGACCGAGCTTGTAAGTACTTCTATTAATTCCATTGGTTATTACTACCAACTTTCAAGAGAGTATTTTAATAATCGTGACAAGAGCTCAACCGAAAAGAAATAAGTTAATTGAACGAGTGTTAGTTAAATTTACAGGATTATGCAGAGTTTACAGTTTACTACTTATTCTTATTACTGATATATTTACTGCTACTTCTGATATTAATTTCAATCTAATCATTTAAGATTATTATTACATTTAAATTGACCTGTCAAATACGTCCATTATATTATGTAGGTACCTAGTGCTATGTGTATATAAATATAATTATGTGTATTTTTATTGATATTTAATTAAAGTTTGATTTATAGCAAACGAAATCAAGTTTCAATTTATTGAACTGGTTTATTGAAATCAATTTTTCTTGCATTTTGAATTTCGATATCATGTTACGGTATAAGGGTATCATTAATCATTACTTACCTTTTAATTTTTTCACTTAAAAAAAGAGATCAACTTTCGTAGTTTTTTTCATCCTGTTTATTTAATTGTAAAATTTTAAGAGTTAACTAGCCTGCAGTATATTCATTTAGATGATATAACAAGCTGAAAAGGTAGTTAGCATATTTATTATTTATAAAGATATCATGTGTACAATGCAAGAGTAAAAAATATTGGGCCAAAAGATAAAGAAAGTGGTCGTAAAAAATGATTCACTGTTTTTGAGCGTCGTGTGGACAAGTTTGTTTAAAGGTGTAACTTTCTTCTCTAATAAGCTATTCCCAAATTTTTTTATTGGCATTATAAGAGTCATATATCAGTAAATACAGTCTACAGTACTCTGGTAGTGTAGTTTACATGCAGTTATTTAATTTTGCATGTTTATATAACTTTTTAAATTCAATTATGCATAATGTAAAATTATGTATAAACTTTTCCAAAACTTTCCTTCGTAAAAATAAAAATCGTAATCTTGCATTTATCATTTAACTCTACATTAAATAAACGATAATGATAATTATTAATGAAAACGCAAAAGATATTAATTTACCGAATATGCCTATTACTACGAGTATACATATACCTATTATATTATACCTAACGCATTTGTATTACTACAAAATTATAATAAGAGGTAGATAGATAGGTAGGTACTAGGTACTTATTGAGAATTTAGAAAACTGATTTGATTTGAAAACTACTTATTCTTCTTAGGGTTTGACACTTATTCTTTTTCAAAAGTAGTAGGGTTTTATTATTTTTTTGTATATTTACTTTTTTCTTTGTGATTTTGAGGTGATAAGTACTAAATCGTAAGTTAGTTACTAGTTTAACAAAAATTGATAATTTATTATTATTTTAACTTTTAAACATCGAAATTTTAAGCTTATGATTAACCAATTTTTCAAAATAATTTATTATCTTATCATTTAAATCTCAAGGTTTAGCAAAACTATCTCTGATTTCTCTTTGATATGAATCCATTAATTCATTCGAAAATATCTCTGATAGATATCATAATAAGTATATTTATTGGTAAATATTTAAAGTATACGAGTACTATTGGGTGAATTTGAGATAGCTAGGGTATACACACATATTATATTACCTAAATACTTATTTCATAAATCTAACTTACAATTAGGGTTTTAGTATTGAACAAATGTGTATGTAAGTATTCATTACTATTACTTTTTTACTATTTTATCATATTTAACGTAAGATAAGTATTACATTTTTGGCAGTCAGTTAAAATAAGTATACTATCTGTACTCTGTACTAGTATACCATTTAAACTATTTACAAAACATTATCAATCTTATGTGTAGTGTATCGTATCTATTTGTTATTTTATTTAACTAGATACATATTATATTTCTAGAAATATCTAGAAACTAGATATTTTTTATATAAATAATATAAAGGTGATTAAGTAAATGAATTTCAAAAGTTCACACCTTTGGCACATTTTCAAAATATCTATTCAATTAGTCCTCAAAAAAAACTATTTTTTATGCACTTAGCTATGCATGGTATAAATTTTTAGCCAATAATACCTAATTATTTTCATTGGCAAATTAAATTCACTATTTAATAATAGAAATATGTAGATCATAATGAAACTATACATGAAAAATTAATGATTATGATTATGCAATAGTAAATCTATAGTAGGGTACTTTAAAATTTAAAATATAAAGCAAAATACCAAGACCAAAAAACCAATCTACCAAAGAAAAAAGTAGTACCAATTAGTTTAGTTAAAAACTAATAGAAATTATGAAAAGTCAAAGAATGACAGGTGGTTTCAAAAAATAACAAGAGCAAGAGGTTACTAGTATAAAAAATTGACCTAAATTTTAAAAAATAGAGATAGAATTCATTAACCGGAAGAAATAAGTTTGAAAAAGGTCCAGCCTTAAAATTTAAAGTATGAGATTCACCCAAGCGTAAATACACACGTACTTAAGCACATAAATAACAACATTATACAATTACCTAAATTTTTATACGAAATAAAAATAATGCAAGTTTGCAAGTGTATAGTAGTAAGGATTATTAGCTTGAAAGTCGTTGATTATAAGATTTATAAGTTTTAAGCAGAATAAGAAAACACGAAACAAAAAGTAAAAGTGGACTACATTAAAACTAAATGCATAACTAACAATAAGTACCTACTAAAAACTAAAAACTTAATTACTTATATAATTTAAAAGCTCCTAGTTAAAATAAAAACTGTTGTCAATATATTTGACTAACTTTATACTATAGGTAGGTAAGTATTAGATAATAAGTTCATATTGGAATAAGATTAAAGCTGAGGATTGCGAGCTTCAATGATGTTGACGACCAACAAATTTAAAATCCTTTTTATGTTGGAATCCTCGACGACCTGCATTATAATGGATTACTCGACGTATTCCAAAGGGGTCAACGTAACTATTTCAAATTTTAAATCGTCAATTTTAAGTTTATAATGTAGGTAAAATAAATAATAATATTCTCATAATACCCAAATGAGCCCCTTCTGGAACCATCGCCTTCAGTTTCTTCCTTGTGGTATTGATTAGGAAATTTATAAATAAAACCAGTTCCATGACTTCTTAATGGGGTTGCATAACTTCTGAAAACATCTTCACCAGATCCATTGTCACGTAATTCATCTAAAGATTTGAAAAAATTAGTTAAAAGATTCCGAACAAAATGAATAATATTACATATATCTAAAAAAAACTCGAAAAACTTTTGACTTATCGTTAGCTATGCTATAGTTAAGTTTAGAAAACTACGAGGCGAGCTAAAATTGAAGTTAAAATAAATGCTCTTTTTTGAACATTTTTGAGAGTTGAGAGATTTCAAAATTAAAATTTCAAAGTTGATCTACCTCTGCTCTGTAAGATTTTTTGGGTTTTTTGCTTTTTGAAAGTTTGGAATTGGTAGGGAACTACAAAATTAGGATCAAAATGAGATTTTTTTGCATAATTACCCGAAGTAATTTTTTTCTGCTTGACAAATTGAGGCGGTCGCTGGACTCCAAATTGACTTATGGGAATAATTGTGACATTATTTCTATAAGAATTGGAAGCTGGTTGATAAAAATTTCTATTTTTATTATCGACGGCGGATGCTGGCACTTTTTTCCTGATATAGTAGACACCAGGTCGTACGTAAACTCGATCTCTTGGATTGTGTCGATTTTGATTTAAATTGAACGATGCTGTAGTAGGACTTGGATATGATGTTGGACTCGCTTCCGTTGTGGTCGAAGCTTGGAAAATTGTATTTGTAGGACTATCAATGGATTCAGCCGATGACAATTTGACTCCAAGTTGTGGTTTAGTAAAAATATAATTATTGGATTTTACTTTGGTTGAATGCTTGGGTGAGGATGTGAACTCTTCACTTTTCTTTTTACCTTTGATAACATCGTCACCAGCTGAAATTGAATTTGATCCTACGTATTCCATATGAGTTTTGACGATTCGGTACCCCTTGGAGTCGGCTATGTAATCAGCTAGAAAAATGACAAAATTCAAGTAAAAATTTCAAGCAAAAGTTGCATTTTTAAGGATATCTGAAAATTTTAAATTACTCATTCTTAAATGTCCTGTTGGGTCAACCTGAAAAATCATAGTAGGGAAGGGATTGATATTATTAAAATCTAGAGTTATATTATATTTTACAAACCCAGCCATAACTGCCCACAACTGTCCCATCATCCAGTCTCCTTTCTGTGAAAAGGTCATGAAAATTTATTGATCAACCCTCTAGATTTTGAATGATATGTAGGGATATTATGTAAAGTTTCTTGAAATTTTGAGATTTTTGGGTTAAAATTAGGATAAAATTTGCATTCAAAAATATTCAAAACCAATTTTTCTAAAATCTGTTTTTTCTGAAAACTTTACTTTATGAATACCTACTTTAACTTTTTAGATTAGATTGAAAAATTTCGTTTACCCTTTCTGTATTGTCCATTATAAGTTTGGTATTTAAAAAATCTTTCTTTGCCTTCATCGGTCTGTATATGATATTGAGTAGGTGAATTTTTGTATCCTGAGATAGCTCCTCGAACTTCAGATCCCCAGAATGTCATCACCTACAAATAGACAAATAGACAATTACAGATTATGAAAAAAAGTAATAAATCAACTATACTAATCCATATTTTAATATATTTTGTAATTTTAAAAATGATTAAATGTGACTTTTTATGCAAATGGGGGGTGAGTCTAGTCTTCAGGCCAAATTCAGAATTTCGAATCAAAATAAAGTGAGAGTCATAAAATAAAGCTATTGGCCATATGGCTTATCTTATACCTAAGTACTAGTAGTCTCTTATTTTCCACAAAATCATCTTCTAATAGTTTTTCATACAAAATACTATGTACATACATAATATGTATAATGATGATGATGATGATAATGACCAATTATGACAAGAGCTAAATTACATATTGAAAAATATGAATTAACCATTTACATTGTTTATAAAATACTTTTGAAAAAAAAATGTTATTTAATAACCAGGTATACAGTTGTGTTGGTGTGGTGTGTGATCTTATCATCACACATCATTTGCAAATTCATGATCTATTTGATTTAGAGATCGTGTTCAGATTCTCAAGTCTGCATTTTTATGATGTATAACTGTATATCGAACACCCACTGTGCTATTTGTAATGCAATATTTTCCATTCACAACCTTGGATTTACTTGTGTATATTTTTAAATACACACTATACTAGGTGAATTCTTAAGTATTTTTTTGCATAATACAGAATACTGATCAATAATTAGGGTCGAAATATCATTTTGATTCGTAAGAAAGATCCTTCAATTTACACTATACTGTATAAGCTAGGCATTTCACTGATTAATATTTAAATTTGTAATCTTTGCAATTACAACTAATCATAAGTTACATTTAATTGATTACACATATTCAGAAATATTTCAAATGAAAACCCTAGACCCTAGAGCAAATTACATCTAAAATTGAAATTAATGACTTACAAAGTCCCAAGTCCCAAGTATGTTTACAAAATGCAAGTGTCAAATTCTCAAGATAGGAAATATTTCAAAATTCAATTTCAATTTCAATATTTTAAATATCAATTTGATAAATACCTGATAGTAGGGTACAGGTACATTGACTAAGCCACCTGTAAGGTTTTGTTTTATTTTAAGGTGGGGCAGGAAAATTCTTAAGTTTATGAATTGAATAATATTTATTTTAATCGTCCTTGGGCGTGCTTTACTATCCTATACTGTATATGAGCAAAGATCATCATAATTTGTATTTTCAAATTAACTTCATTTAAATGCACGAAATCATATGGGATATTGCACATATTTAAGTAATAAGGACATTAAAGGTGTTTTTAAAAGGCGTGAGGTTTGGAATTTGGGATCTTGTATCTAAATATATGAGAATATGACAGGATGCGATTTACCCTTTCGTTCGGTCATTTACTTTTAAAATAAAAAAGATTTATGACTTGTGAAATCAATTCCAAAAATATTAAAATTATTATCGACATTAAAATTATTATCGACATATTTTCAATTCTACAGATATCTTGTACGAGTAGTTGTAAGTATCTATTTCCAAACCATCATAATTATTCAAAAATCGTAAAAATTAAACGTCTGGCTAATTACGAGTACATAGTGTATATCTAGCCATAAGTAGGCTATATTACCAAACTTTGTACAACTATTTAGTTTAAAAGTTAAAAGTGATATAAGATGGACAGATTAGATTACTCGTAGATTCATTTTTAAGAATTTCAAGAGCAAAAAATTTCAAATAAATATCCAAAGAGTATACATCCTAAACCTAAGTAGGTATATTGATATCTTAAAATGTCCTATTTCTTTGAGATATTACGGATTTAAAGAATTTCAGAGGCTTTATTGATGGCCAAAGATAATTTTTCAAGAAATATATAGGGTACTCGTAGGTATACCTATATCAATTACCTATTCTAAGAAACTAGAATTTTATTAAAGGTACAAATACTATATAATACTATTAAGCTAATTTATAAGTATTGAACAGTTCAAATTGAAATTATACAAATAGGTCCTTAATACACTTGCACTAGAGAGTTAACTAACTATACATAATACATACTCGTATTAGAGAGTTTTTTTCTTAGAAAACTGTAGAATTCTTTAAAATAAAGGCTCAAAAACCTCTCGAATAGTTATTGATAAAATAAAAGTTATTAAATTATGCAATACTTGCTGATAATTGGCCGAAACTTTTAAATATCTTTGATTTTACATAACGAGTTCACTGTAAAAATTCCTAATTTAGGTTCTCTATTCTCTACACACTGCAAACTTCATTCTAAAAAAAGTTTCATAACTAAACCAGGCCTTAAAATATTTGCTATTATTTTATTTTCGATTACCTCACTCATATCGTATCTGGGTGTATGATGTATGGTTTACTATAATACTGATACTAGTAGGGTATAGGTAGAATGCATAAAAAACTAATTTAAAGATTGTTTGTAGGATTTCACTTTTGCACCAATTGCCAATTGAAACTTTGAAATTTTTTTTGCCTCAAGAGTTAACTTGGGTAAGTAAGGTTGGTCATTTTTTACACATTTTACTTTTGCTTGTTCAAAAAAGTATTGAGGTTTAGTATTTTTTATACCCAGTACAATTAGGAAAACAAAGACATTATTTTATTGTAAAAAATTACACAAAAGAATGGGAATCATCGAATTATGAGCTCAGAAATGAGAAACTTTTGTCCATTCTAAGGGTATTTAAGTATGATATATGTCAGATATCAATTATGTTCATATAGGTATAGAAATTGTCAAGAATCAAAAGTTATCGAAGGATAATATTAAGTATAAAAAAGAAATCAAATCAATCAGTTATTTGCCAATTGGGTATTGACATCAACGAATCAATTCAAGAAATTGAGATTTGTAAACAATAAACTCAAAAATTGCATTTACTTAAGCATATTATATTCATTGTAGAAAATGAGTGATTACTTTTTAGCATATGCTTTACTATTGCAATTAGAAATCCTTTCAAATTCAATCTACTAAAATATACATGTTACAAAGTATTTCCACTTTTTGACAAAATGACATATTCAAAAAGATAAGGAAAGAATACAAGTTAACATTTTATTTAAAAAACTTGAATGGAAATACTCATATAAATGGATGAGGAATGAGAGGTTTTTGTACGGAAAACATTTTTATGAATATTTTTATTATTTGATAAGCACATGTTTAAAAATCTAATAAAATAAATTTAAATCTAAACAATTGTACTTGGATGTTAGGTAGGGTACTAGAAGTTAGAAAAGGGGTGAAATGTATATGTATGAGAAACTCGAAATTAAATGGGATTTCCATTAAAATTGACAGAGATTTCAGAGATTTTACAACCATTTGATCCCTTTTTTTAAGCTAGGCTAGGCTCACAATTTCAGTATGTTTTTGTTGTGTGCACCTTGTGCTATGTAAAGAATTAAAAATTTATTAATGTCCAAAATTTCAAGATTGTTAAAGTGTCTATTGTGCCTGCTCATAAAGTGTTGAAAAATTATTTATATGGACTTTTTGAACCTACTATAGTATTATGATGCTATCTAAATCTAAACCCAAAAAATTAGTTAGGTGCATTATACAAGTAGGTGCCTACTATTTACTAGGTATATAGTATATACCTTACCTACCTATATATTTTAAAGCACAATTTCCTTAAGATACAAAGTACAAAATACATAATTGTATTTTGAATACATAGTACAAGTACCAGTACTTTGAAAGTTAAATAATTTTTGAGATTACTCTGCAATTATGCAATACTTAAATATGTATTAGGTAGATAGGAAATTTGATCAAAATTTCCAATATTTTGATTTGTTACCCTTACAGACACAGATACCTTGATAGGTATGATAATTATCATTTCAATTTCACAATTTTGATATTTTTGAGCTAAAATATCAGTAGGTAGTAGAATACTCTTAAGAATATAACAATGAAATATAAATTGGGGTATGTATTTTATATATACATAAATTAAGAAATTCTCGAAAATTCTCAGAAGAACTGTCAAGGGTCAATATATTATTGAATAAGATTTTCTCATATCTTGTAAAGGAAGTTTAGATTCGATCAAAAAAAGAAAAATATGAATATTTATAACGACTTGTACACTAGCATACTCGTAGTAAGATAATTGAACGAGTCCAAATGATTTGAAAAAAATTTTATCAATTAGAGCCATATATCAAGGTGAATAAGTTACTTTCCATTTGTTCATACATACATACATTCATACATTCATTTAAGTACTAAATGGGCAAATGCAAGTCAAATTAAAAAGAGAAATAACTTGATCTCACTCTGTGATATCAAGTTATCATAATATGTGTAAATAAATCTAATAATCATCAGGGCTCGAGCCACAAACAAGATAAATAACTAGATAATCTATCTCATAATACTATTAAACATTAGTAAATTCAATTGTTTCTCGATGCACTTGAGGCTTTTTTCTTCCTGTTTGTCGATAACAACCAGAGTATGTATCTCAAAATGTGTTCTATAGTATAGCACTGCCTAATGCATCATCATCGTTTTGTTCCTGATACAGATTACATAAAAAGTGTAGCTTTATATAAAAATGTTAAAAATGAAAAGAAATCTGATTTTTTCATCAATTCTTAGAACTTTAAATAAGTTAGTAAGGCGATCGAGAGCTTATGCTTACGACTAGAAGAATTTGACTTTATATTGTGATTAAATGCACAAAGTATGTTTTTTCAATTTTCAAAAATGCTCAGGTATAATGACATTACCTAGAACCCTAGGCCATTGGGTAAGTACTACTACAAAATACATAAAAGTACAAGAATATGTACTTATTATTGTATGATGTGACTCGTAATAATTATAATTTTCTTTTTAAATACATAGATCCTCGCACTTCCTGTCCCATGTCAGTCTACCAGTATATCCGAGGGGAAAAAAATGTTCGAATTGAATAGTTTTTGCTCTTTCTTTAGAAAGATCCTCGAAAGTAAAGATACTCTTATGACAATATGTTCTTAAAAATTGAAATACTCATTTTTACATTATAGGGTATTGATTCTAAACTTTTTATAAGAGAAAATCATCCAATTCTTTGTTGATATAAATTCGGTTTTTAAATTTTTACAACTATTTTTCTATAAAAGTAAATTATGACTCAAATCAAGAAGTATAGTAGCAGGCAGTAGGGTACCCTATATAGAAGAGGAATCAGAACTTATAAAAATATTTCGGGATAGATTTTATAAATCGGTATCTTGGACCGATATTTATAATAATTTTGAAAATTTGAGATCAGAATATCTAGATTAGGATTAGAAAACTTGGGATTGATTATCTCAGGAAATGAAGAAATTTTTGGCTATTTTAGTGAAAATCTGATCCTTTACTTGTGGGGGCGAATATCTTTTTTTTTTGCAAAAGATGAAATGAAAAGTGAATACCTCGAAATACGTGATAAAAATGACTTTTGTACGGAGTATACGTGACTTAAATGCAATCTTCTAACCTAATAAATGTAATCCATGTAATAAACTAAACGAGAATCATTGAACAAAGATAAATGCATCATAAAATACACATTTACACAGTATACCATAAGTCAAAAGTATCTGAAAAAAATACACTTGAGATTGCTTGCGTGTGATTAATCTTGCCTATTAAAGGAATCTGAGGTCATTTTGAAGTAAAAATGTAAAATGAGATTAATTTCTTATACTCTGATCTCCCACACACAGATTTGAAATTATTTGCTCTAAAAAGCCATCCATTATAAAAAAATTATTTAAAGATCACTACACTTAAGACTTGAAATTATCCTCTATAAGTATTTTAATCTGGTAGGTATTTGAAAATTCGAGGGTCAATTTTAATAATAATATCCGTATACTAGTATCAAGGTAAATTTGAGCCAATTTACTCAAGTATGAGTCTGAATTCTGAATGATGCATAAAATTTACATGATTTATGGAACATTATGAAAAATTGGATCTTTGAAACTACTTATTGAAACCATATCCAATTTAGATAAGAAATTAATTTACTTTTTTTATATGATAGTGATAGGGGTCATAAACTTTTAATATTTTGGCATGCAAATTACTATACCTATGACTGAGAATAATTTATTCATAAATAGTAATGAAAAATTGAATTGCATTTATTAATCGAAATTAGAATGAAGCTGTAAACTACTGCTGAGGTATTTCAAGGAATTCTATTCAATTTTTAATTTACGCACCCTCATAAGTACTAGTATAGTAATAGTATAAATTGGTAGTTGGTGCTGGTGCAATCATTCATAAATTTTTTTGATCCTTCAACTCAAAGAACCTGATCATTTATATGCTTTATAAAAATAACAATCTAAAATCTAAAATTGATTCGACTAGTCCAAATTCGGCATTTAAGGATTGGGTAACGTGAAATTAACTTGGTCAGTCAATAATCATATGAAATGAAATCCAAACTTATAAAATACATTATAATATAATTTATCCGCCTTCATGTCCTTACCTTCGACTTTGAATTCAGAAATTAGATTTGGGGTCTTCTTAATATCTATCTAATTTACCTGTAGTATCACTAGTTGTAAAAAGGGGCATCTAAAGATACTTATTTTAAGTTTATAAACAAGTAGGTAAGGCAAGAGATTTTGTGTAAAAACTGCAGATATCCCCTTTTCTTGAGGTTTTTTGTGGTTTACCTCTAATATATGAATCATATTTGCTTTAAATTAAGATCCTTTACCTGTAATTTGGATAAGGTGGAGTATGTTTTTTTACTTTTTTTAGGAAAAAAATCTCGGTCAAAAGGTTGTTCAAGAATGATATATGATCTTGCCTCGAGTCTCAAGTTGATTTAATGAGTTAATCTATCTTGTCTATTTCACTTTTTTTCATAAAAAAAGAGCATTTTGATGACATAACTGAATCCACACTACATACCTTAAGAATTGAATCAGCTTTTGAGAGTACAAAATATATAGGTAGCAAGTACCTTAATTTAAATCTAAATTTTCAAGAGTTCGTAAAAATGCGTAATCTCGAGTATTACTCCACTTTTGATGTCCTTTTATGGAAAATTCATTATTTTATCTTATCCTATCAGTACTAGTCTAGTACTAGTAGGTACATGAATAATACATCTTGGTCTTTTATTATGAATCTAAATATGTGCAACTATCCTCAGATACACCTGTAATACTCACAAATCTTGTAGAAAAAAATTATAGGTAGCTTTAAATGTAACTTTTTATGAAAAGTGTCAGATTGTCAGGCAGACAAAGGACTTGAAAAAACCACAAAAGGGTAGCCCTTAATATCTGTAAAATATGAATTTGAAATTTAAATTTAAGCCAAACCCAGCCCAAGATTCCTCAAGTATTTATAAATTTAAAGCCCTCCAAAGTTGAATTGCAGATTGAAATTGAAATTGAAAGTAAGAAAGAAAAAAAGAGATTAATTTACAATAGGTACAATCCCAGTGGCTTAGATTTTACCAAGTTGAAGAAAACTTAACGATAATATACGAGCTTTTAAATCTTACATTTGCATATGAATTCAGCATTACTTTTACAAATAGTCCCTAGTACCTACTTATAGTAGTAGGTATGCATGTAAGTATGCAAGACAGGATATCTTACGCAATACCTTAGGAATAAAAAGTTTACTGACAATAAAAGCCTAATCTTTTTTTAAGGATAAGATACGTGGATTATAAAAACTTGACCAAATCGAATTTGAAATTCGAATGTTGATGTTATTTTATGTAAATGATTTCAACCACTATTATTCCTCGTACTTGGACTCGAGTGTTATCAAAATCAAAGTGGATTGAAAAATGAGTAATTTCTGATACCTATAGGTACTGTAGAAGTAGATGTATGAGTATACTTGAGACTTGAGGTGATTAAAAGGTGAAATAAGATGGTCAAAAGCCACACAAGTTTGAAGTTTGAGTTTCAAAATTTCAAGAATTTGGAGATTTTTTTACCCTAACCTTATAGAAATGACAAGACATCATTTCTCACTTTCAATTTCAATTTATTTACCCCTATAGATCACGATTACACTTTGAGTCTTGTCTTGAGTCAAGTTTTTAAAAGTTTTTTATCGAGTCGAGACTCGAGTCAAGAAGTGACAAAAGGAAAAATTGAAAGGTCACAGAGATTAAGATTATGACATGAGACTCTCATGATGAGAGTCGAGTTAAAAACAAAGATTTGAATTATCGTTAATTTAATTTATAATTTACATTATAAATTATATGTAATATGGCAGGAGAAAAGGGTACATATTTCAAACATTCACCTATTTTTTCTGAAGGATTTTTGATTACCAGAAAATTGCCAAAAAATGGTCAAAATTTTTGCTTAAATCGCCTAAATAGACGGAAATTTAGCTAATTTTCGTAGGATTCTCCATATTAGCCTGTTTTAAGAAAAATCGACTTATTAGGAGCTGAAAATGTGACTTTTCTGGTTGATTTTTCATTACTTGAAAATTGCCAAAAAAAATGGTCAAAATTTTTGCTCAAATCGCATAAATAGGCGGAAATTTAGCTAATTTTCGTAGGATTCTCTATTTTACTGTGTTTTAAGTTTTAGGAAAATTTGACTTATTAGGAGCTGAAAATGCGATTTTTCTCGTTGCTTTTTGATTACCAGAAAATTTGCATATTATTTCATAAAAATTTAAAATCTTACCAAAATCTACTACTATGGTCGATAAATGCAAAGGCTACCCTAACCTTTTTAGGCCTTTTTGAACTTGCTTTCAGACTGACCTATCTAATACCTAATTTTATAAGAATATTTTTAGATCTAAAAGTAGTAGTAATTTACAAGTATCGTACAAGTTTACTTTTTGAATTTTTACTTGAATTTTTAAGGGTGTGAATTTAAAACACTTGAAATTTGAATTTAAAAAAAAACTCAATTTAAGCACAGAGCAAGGCCTAAAGGGGGATAGTTCAGGGTAATAAGTTTATTATTAGTACGAGTAATAAAAAATGAAGCAAAATAGCTATACTTATAGTTTTAATAATAAAATTGTGACCTCAGATTGAGAGAAAAAAGTAAAAGTCCTTTATTATTCCATAAATAATAAAGCACACCCTTTAAATACACTTGTATTCAAGTAGTTAAGTATTTGAAGAATGTGTATTAAAACTCTATTTCCTTCTATAATTTATAAATACCTAAATAGTTCTCATCATTTCAATTGCAGTACTACTAGTACAATGATTATAATTATAATTTTTAATGACGATTATTATCAGCAAACGACAATGGAAGTAGAGGAAAGAGTTATAAACACATAAATTAATATACAAACCTAAGTAGGGTACTACATATTGAAGTACAGAATAGTTGTACCTTACTTAAAACTAAATTGTAAAAAACAGGTCGGGGATAATTATGTAAACAATAATACCTAAATAATAATAAAACTGCTCGAATTCAATTCAAAATGTTCAAGTATTAAATCCCCATTCTTGGGTTAAAAGCTTAATTGTGTTAGCCGCAAATTACAAAATTAGAATTGTATTAAAAGTACCTACCTACAATATTCTACAATTTATTGAGGGGTTTGCTTATCTTTGTACTCGTATTACTTATTACACAATAATCTTTAAGAAAATTCACTTGAAATTATCATGAAATGCTGCTAGTAATATCAAATCGAGATTTAGGTAGGGTACTCAAATTTTTATATGACAAAAACGAGTTGTAATTTGCAATCTAATCCAAGACACAAGGTTTAGCGATTATCGAATTATTTTTTACATTTTTATAAAATCCAGTCCTCGAGCGTCAACATGATCTCAGGTTTTAGATTGAGCATAAACTAATGGCATTGGTATTGGCATTAAAATTATTTGAAATAGTAAAATTCTGTAAATTAGAAATAGGGTACTCGTAATATTCTTTTCAAAAAATTTCAAAATTTTGTTCAAATTTCGAAGGACCTACATGTTTATAGGAAGTTATGGGAATTTTAGAGTCATATATCCTGAAAAATAAGAATCTTTAGACGACCTATTTATAACCAAAAGCCTTTAAGAAAGCATTAACGAAATATCTATAAAATACACTTTATGAAAACCCGCCCTTCAATAAAATTGGCACGTTTATTTCGTGCTCAGAACATTTAAAAACCCATTTAATATTTGATTCAATATTCTAAACTTATCTTTCTTTAGCTGTACAAAATTTTACTTTTATAAAACCAATCCTACCAATTTAAATTGCCACATAGTTCACTTTATGCAAATATTCCTAATTACAGTTTCAACAAGAGCCAAAAAAAAGCTTTGATTTCTCTAAAGAACAATTAGAATTTTCGTACAATACCCTTTCAATATTCAATCTATACATTATATTATATACCTACTGTAGTCTATAGTACAAGGTATTGTAATTGTAATATAATAATCTATTTCATTTCATTACAATTCAAGACCTTTGGCTTGGTCAAATTCTCAGATTGAATGATGGATTGAATAACAATTCAAAGAAAGTGAAAAGGATTTGATTTTTGATTTCAATTGGGAGTTTTTTTGAGGAAAACAACAACAGGAACCTGCTATACTATTGAATTTTGTGTATAAAATTGATAATAGGTTATAAACTAGACTAGTCCAAGTCTTAACACAGCAAAATTTATCTATAATGAACATTCAGCAACTTTTCCTATCAAAAATTGCCAAAAAATCTAATTATCAAATTCTCATAATTCTCAATCTATGAAGCTTTTAGATACTTTAGAGAGAAGTTTTGCTCGATATAAGGTACAGTAAATACCTATCTCATGACTATCTAGGTGCTAGACTATGACTAGTACAAATTAACCACAAATTTTATAATAAATTTCCACCTTAGACTCTATCAGAATCAAAAGTAGTGTTTTTTTGTATTTTTTTCCTAAATTTTTTCAAACCACTTCACCTGTCTCTTTAAACTCATATTTTTTTAAATACCTATTTGAAAGATACAAATTACTTTTTTGGCTCATTCGAATCCTATTAGGTACTTTACTACATATATGAGTAGGATAGGTATTAGGTATGTTTCAAATTTTCGAAAAATAAATGACCATATAAGTTATCCGTATAACTTTCTTGCATAAAAAACTATTACAACTTTTGATGATAGATATCCTGTTCATTATACATAGCATTTTATTATCTTAATCTGATCTTTATCGCTGTTGCATCATAAAAAATGTTCTTTCCGTCCTTTAATTTCCGAATCACCTTACATTTTTCAAATTTTGAAAAAAATTTCATATGCATTTCCTCAGAGTCCTCAATCTCACAGAGCCTCAGAGTATCAGTACTACCATAGTACTAACTGTGTTATTAAGGCTAATTCGAATCAATATTTTGAATTTTACGAGCATAAGATTAGGGGTAATGAAAGCTTAAACTCGAGGAAATATCAACTAATTTGCATTATATACATATTAAAGCCACAAAAATTTGATATATTAGTTCTATGTGGAATTTGTAGAGTAGAAAGAAATGCATTTGCGCTTTTTATTATGTAAGTAAAATGTAAATTATTGTGTAAACTAGACTTGTCTTTACCTTTGTATAACACCGCACAAACCTACAAAAAAATGACCAAATTCGAGCATTTCTAATCTATAATTTGGATTTTATTGGCTTATATATGGGGGATAAAAAATACACTTGTATAATGCAGTTAAATTATGCAATTTTTGAGAAAAGTGCGTTTAAATAATAGAGTAGTAGTACTAGTACTTACCCTACAAATTTTACCAACAGAATGTAAATCTATCTCTCATATTACTTGAATTTTTAAGCTAATTTTTATACACATTTGTAGGTACATACATAAAATATTTAAAATTTCTGCTGATATTAATACTGATATTTTATTAATACCGATAACTGATACAGAAATTACTCTGATTAATAAATAGGATATATCGTAAGAAAAATCGTAATATACTTTAGTATACGGAACGGAAACTTGGAGTTATTTGCAAAAAATCTTACAAATTGTACCAAAATCTCTTATTAAAGGTACAAAATGGTCAAATTCTGATAGAAATACAAATTTGACATTTTAGAGGATTAAAGAATTTTTTCAAACTTTTTATGTGTTTCTGTGATGCAATGCGAGCTAATTAATAATGATACTATCTGTATAGGTAGTACATTATGAATCTCGACAAACAAAAGTTTTCAAAAATGCATCCAATCCAGTAAGTATCCGAGTTGAAATTTTGACTCACGATGAGATTTCTCTTTCATTTTATTAACTATCCTATAATATAAGTATACTAAACCACTACAGAAATATGATACTATTTACTCTATTAACTAACTATTAACTCTTAACATGGTCTTTGAATTTCAGATCATTTAAAAGAACAAATGAACACAAGTTAAAAGTTTCAAACCCTTGAGAGACTTTTTAAACACTTTTTTAACTTATTTATTAACTATTCAGACTAGAGTATCTATAGGCATAGGCATAGGCATAGAAATTATAAATCCTGACTCAATCTAATTGCAAGCGAGTTAGTACTACTAGTACTACTAGTACTAGAGGTAATAGAAGATGCTCAACAAAAAATTTAATTACCCCTTTGAAACACACTAATTTCCAACTTTTACCTTTTTATTCACGATAAATAGACTTGCATTTTGCATATATAAATGTATGCAGTATATATAATTACCTAATTGTATTATTTGCATAAATACTTATTACCTACATAAGAGTACATACATAAGCTTGCAATTGTTAGCTCAAGCCTCAAGTTAGAGAAATATTAAAAAGTTTTCCATTTCATTCAAAATGTCTTGTCCTAGTACTCGATACAATGACTTTTGTTGTTTTGTTTCAAATTTCAGTCAATTTGAAATTTAACTTGAAGTATTTGATTTTTCTTCATTTAAAACATACATACTTAAGTACCTACTAGAATATACATACAGAGTATTACTTATAAAAGTAAACTACTGTCTTTAGATAACTTGACTTGATATATCAGTAGGTATTGTAAGTATGGTAAAGTAGGAATGTATTTGTTAAATTGTAAATCGAGAAACAATTCATCGTACTCATGTATAATTTAGATCACGATTTAATTTGCGGCTTTACAAACCCTGAGTAATTACGATTTGAACCGTGCTATCCTTATCCTTATGTACCTACATATGAATTTACATGAGTGTTAACTTGTTAGATGACTTTTGATTAAAAAATTTTTTTTTTGCAATTTTGCAATTTTGCAATTTCAGTCAAAGTCTGGAATAAAATTATACATTCAAAATGAATAGTTGATCAATAAATTTCTAATTTAAAACTTTGTAAAGGGAAGGGAAGCTAGTCAATTTGGAACCAGATCAAAAAAAAATTGAATTAAATTCATAATCAAAATTCAATTCTTTCTAAATTGATCTTAATTAGTAAAAGATAAGAAAAAGCTATTAAGACTATAAAAAATCAAATATAAGCACATAGTTATTGGTCATTGGATTGAAAATGCTTAAAAATCTTTAAATACCATATAGGTATAAAAGATAGTATTAATTTCGAAAAATTTTTAGTTTTTGACTCGCTATTTTACCTATCTACCTGTATGTATTGTATCAGTTTATACAGATTATGAATGAGCTATCTAGTTTTGAAGGCAAAATATTAGCCCGATTTGATTTTGATTATGATCTGATGTTTGATCTTTAGATTTTTGAAAGGAAAATTATTAGTCTTCAGAGTAAACTGCCCTCAAGTCTGAAGAAACTCATTTTTCTTCATTATTTTTTGAGTCATAAAACAAAATTATGCCTAAGCATATCATAATCATAATACTGATAGTAGTACTCGCAGTAGTAGGGTACAAGTATTATAAAGTTTAATCTCATAATTATGATCTTTTCAAGTCTCACAAATTTCAAATTGCTCAGAAAGTAGGCGGAATTAGACAAAAAAAGACAGAACACCTTGCAGCTAAGATAGTACTACACATTTTCCAATCTCAGGATTAAATAAGTATTTTAAATTGAAGGGTAATTTGAAGAACAGAAAACATTTAAAATATACATGGGAAAGTTCCTTACAAGATTATCTGTATTATACTTAAGTGTCTTAATCTTGTATTAAATCTATCCTAGTCTTATAAGAGTAGTACAAATTCATTAACATTAACATTGAATTCCATATTGAACATGTTATATATAATATACAGGTACATTAATGTGTTTAACCTAACTAAATGTCGAGTTCAGTTTTAAAAGGGCCCAATTTTGAAATATCAAATTTAAGTTTATTCACAGGCAAGTTAAGTTCGAAAAAGTATCCTAATGAAAAACGTTAATATTTAAAATAGTTAAATTAGCACATTTTCTGCTGTTGTCATAATGGTATTTTTACTTTGAATTGAAGATAAGTAGGATTACGTAAATCCGTAAACTGAATACTTCGGACCTCTAGGTCAATATTTTAGGACAAATAGGTCAAAAATTCCAAAAATTTTCTAAATCCAAAATGCGAATCTTTTTAGTACCTAGCTACCTACTTACTGTATGGTCTCAGCTAAGTTTGCCGGGGAATACGTGTCTATGGCAGCCAGACATAGTGGCATATCTGGCTGCGC
>JAQIXA010001282.1:0-26245 GCA_034699045.1 Nanhermannia cf. coronata Gr-Ori-00579 | reverse complement strand
GTCCAAAATACTCTGTTGATACCGAAATGTCCAATTTATAAATGATATATAATCTGCCTATTTTAAAAAGTTTTGTCTAAAGTCCAATCTATTTTCTATATAACAAAAAAACTTTTTTAAATAGGTAGATTATATATCATTTATAAATTGGACATTTCGGTATCTACAGAGTATTTTGGACCAATCGGTATTGAATCATTCGGCTTTTAAACTAATCGGAACGGTATATGTATTTATACTATGACAATGTATTTAAGTATAAGAAGCTGTCCAACATATTTACTATACGTATTTTTATACATTTTATACTGCGTACTAGTATTACTACATTTACAATATCTATAGGTATATAAAAATTTAAAAAAAAAACAGTTTTCAAGTTATAAATGAGGATAAATCTTTATTGTAAATATTACTACCTATATCTATAATAAACTGTCCCATTGAATTATTTTCTCTATCCAGATCCATATACTTTCTCCAGTTGTTATACTATACTGTATACTATTTGCTGGTATGTGAATAGGACTATGAACGGATTTTGCTTAATCCCCATCAAAAAATGGGCATAAAAAAAGTGGAATAATAAGAAAGCAAGAGAGAAGAATGGGACGAAAAAAAATTTCAAAAGGGTTACACAGAATAGAATTACCATATATCATACATACATATACTAAGTTACCAGGTAGTTTTGCATAGTTTTGCATGTTTTATAAAGATGCAGGCAGGTATAACTTATCTTAACTTCATAGTACTTTACTTACTTATACACATTTTGAAATAACAATGTGTACTTACAAGGGAACTTGCTCAGATGTCTTCTAAATTCAAAATTAAAAACTCAGAAAAGCATAGCTAGTTATACCTATACTAAATATAAGCCTATTAAAACACATATTATATTTTTGAGATTTTTTGAAGATTTAAGTACACACTAATAGGTATGATAAAATAAGTATATAATATTTCGCTCCATAGGATTGATCTTTTAGATTTGTTATTTGGAAAATTTATTTCAAATCGACATTTGGTAAAGATACTTTGTAATTTTATATATAGGTAGGTATAGAGTAATAATAATAATACATAGGGTACCTATAATGTAAAAAGTATAAGTTTATAAAACTGATACTCATAGTTAGAGAGGTTATTTAAAAGTAGGATATATAAATTTAATAGGATAAATCCAAAAGACAAGTTTTTTTTCTCCACTTGAAGGATAATTTATTCTTTCCCCTCACCCACAGGACCTCCTTGATCCGACTTGTTTAGTCACTAAAATCCCCGACTTTTTCACTTTCAGTTTTCATACAATACAAGCTCACTGCTCACCTATGAAATGCAATATCTACTATTGTAGGTTTTTGATACCTACTAATGCTATACCTATTATATGTGTGCATCTGGCTAAATTGTCTCACAAAAGTGTTAAATCAAGTTTTTCCCCAAAGAAATGAGCTAAAAAGGTTTCTTGATCTCTTCCCCCCTTTTTTAGGAAAATATCTCTTAAATTGATTCTGTACAAAAATACAATTTTTAAGTACAAATAAGTTGAACACCATAAGAATTCTTGAAGTCTTGTACCCATATCATATTGCAGATAGATAGTACTTACTATTAGTCTCTAGTATCGTAGTAGTAGTGTAGATCTTGAGAAAACACAATTTTTGGAGGAACACTAAAATTTATAACAGCATTTAAAAGATAAGTAATGTAATGACTTTACACAACACAAGGCTTGCTAATTATTGTGCTATATTTTATGAAACTCGTGTTTTCCATTTTGTTCATTACAGTAGTATAGTTGTACTAAGGATAAGTACAACTACAGATAGTAAAATACGACAAGTAAAAGCAAAATTTTCTGCTCTATATCTCAAAAAGCCTCAAGGGGAAACCTGACAACGAAACAAAGCTCATAAGTATCCTGCTCCTGGAAGATATCTGTATTACTCATAGTAATATGATTACTTACACAATACCAGTATACTTATAAAGAATTTTCTCATATTTACATTTACATACATATTCGTAAATATCATCAAAATATTTCACTTTTATCTTAGGCAATATCTAGATAGTAAAATACCTAAGTAGTCTTAGGTAAATAAGTAGGTACCTTCGATCGCTTCGTATTATACTTATTGTATTTTAATAAAACTTACAAAATTCTAGAAAAAATAGAAGGTCAAATACATGATAATTTGATTTATTATTCTATTCTTTTCCATTTAGGCTAGAAGTCATAGTCATGATATTAGTAAGTAGTACTTAAGATATTAAAGAGTTGAAATTATTCCCCTATTATTATTAGATTATTTTTATATATTAATATTTGCCTTACTTTTCTCTTTCACTTTCCCCTTTGGGAAAAATGAACTTTGGCTTTGTTTTGAATTTAAATCCCATCCTGAAGCTGAAGATACAAAACGACATTTAAAGCATTAAACATACTCTTTAGTACTTGTACCAGTCAGTAGTCAGTCAGTAGTATGTATGGTACATACTAGACTATATGTATTTTCAAGAAGATACTATTATTATTTTTTTGCCCGACTTCCGTTTTAGTTCCATTAGCATAATCTACATTTTTTTCTTTCCAGCTCTTAGGTTTAAAAAGAACAAAAATAAACTGTAATTATTCCATAAATATAAGTGCTTTAGATTCTTAAGTAGTTGCAGCATACTAATAGTACATCCTAGTATTATGTAAGTAGTACAAGGGTATGGGTGAAGCTCTGTTTTTCTGACTTGTTGCATTTTTTATGCGATTTTTTGTGTCTGTCTAATGTCCGTTCTTTTTTTCCTTTTTTTTGCAGAACTTTTGAGTGCTACTTGTTCATCGAAAAGCTTTTCCCCAGCGGATAGTCGACATAGACCGACAGAGAATGATATTGCCTGGTTGTATAACGAGGACTTGACTACAACAAAATCCACTACTACAACAACAACTACAACAAATCCAACATCAACAGAAGATCCACTTGAATGGTAATAATATTACACTTGTAATTGTATGGTAGGGTACACTATAGATACGAGTAGGGTACTATCTATCTGTATAATCAAGAAATCTTAAAATAATCTCAAATCTTGATAAATTGCTTTTATAATTTGACTCAACAGGCAGATTGAGTGTGTCAAAGTACCTATACAAAAACAAAAGATTTTAATAGGTAGAGTACCTGTACCTAAATATGCGAGTATTCACATCCTTGAAATTTTCTGATCTAATATAATACTCGAATGTACAATATAGTACTTACTAGTAGGGTACGGATACATTTTAGTATGTATAGTAATCAATTGTTTTTAAAAAGTAAACTAGACAGCTTCAAAGGACTTCGCCCCTTTAAAATTATATTTAAAGTTATATAATTATATATATCTGTATGTAGTTATGTTATAAAGTTCCTTGATACCAACCTTTTGACTTTTATTAACACTTAAAAAAGAGGTCAAAATCACAAACAAATGAATATTTCGAATTTTTCTAGGATGAGTCCTAAATGGGAATGTGTTCATGGGATTTGTTCAGCCATTTCAGGACAATGCGAATGTGATCCCTGTTGGAGTGGACCCACTTGTTCTGAATACAGTAAGTTTTTCTATTTAAATAAAAATGTCTATTTTTATCTATTTGTATTCTTTATTCAACTTTTCTTTGGTGAGTATAACTTTTAATGAAATTATGATAATATTAAGGGTAAATTATTACCATATAATGGGGTAATAGAAACCGGCAGAAATGAAATACATAAGCGAAGTATTTTTGATAAATTATTGTCAGATATAAAATTCTTTTAACGACTCTTTTATTCAAATATTACGACTATCTATTTATACAGAATATTGTAGAATTGTACTATTACCATCTAGTATTTCTGGTACATTATAAACAAAGCTGCAAAATAGAATAGCAACTAATCATAGAATATTAGTAGCTATAAATTTAAAATTTTTATAACGATAAAACTTATGCATTTAAATAAATATATCAGTATTACGGGTTTTCTCTTTGACTCTTTGATGGATTTCGAAAGATTCACTTTCGAACATATAAAAGTAGTGGTTTAGTAGGAGTTATCAAGGTACTCAGACTTCATATTATAATAAATCAAGTAAACATGTTATTTACTTGATATTATTTGAATCGCTAGCCTAAAATATCGATTTGATTGGATGCATAATTTTCCAGATTACTTTTCCTTAAAAGGATCTTGAATCTAAATCTGAAATCTTGTTTATTATTTTTTTAAGGTTTGAAGCTTGTTTTACTAATACATAATATAATTATATTAAACTGCTTAGTAGGATACTAATATAAGATTTTATAAGATAAAAGCAGGGAAGTAATTTAATGATTTTTGCATTAGTTGATAGATTTGCGCCCAGATTTCTCGCAGACGATCCCTTCTTCATCATCGAGTCGACGGCAGATTCAGCTGAGGAGAATTCCGAGGGGGAGATCAACTCGAACGAAATCCTTTCCAGCTTCTCGGAGGTGACCGGTGCACTTTTTCGCATCGAGACTGCAGACGACGACCTAGGATTCACTTGTCAGCTGGGACAAGAAGGCCCTGGTAAGCTACCATATACTAGACGCCAGATGAACAATTTCATCAGAAATAATATCATTATGCAATTTGAACTTGAAATTCTCAGAAAAAACTAAATATCAGTACAACAACTTATTTTAAAACCCTGGACCCTGATAGCATAAATTAAATCCTACTAATCGAAATCTTATACCAATGTTGTGTACATATTCTTTAAATACTTTTAGGGTCAATTTCTAGTGATTAGATGATTAGATTAAATCTTATAAATTAAAAGGATAATATTCGGCTTTCAGGCCATTTCATGCTAAATCTCATATAAAAGCCAGAATGCCCATTATAACCCGAATAGATACGAAATAAAGTTATTTATTTATTTAAATAAAGAAATAAAGTTATTTTATGCAGGCACTGATTTTATTTTGTAAAAACTAAAAAATATGTATTAATTTTTTAAATTTTAGCTGCAACTTGTCCATGTGCAACGCCTCGTTATCGAGTGATAGGTCAAAGTGCATCTTTATTTAGAGCTGATGAAGAAACCGGCGATGTTTTTCCCCTGTCAAAGTCCACAATCGGGCTACTTACACCCAGAAATCATTACCCAATCACATTACAAGTGTCAGGTAAGCGTATAAATAAATAATATGAATAATAATTACCTACATATATGTACTGATATATCTCATTAGGGTAGTTGATTCCACTTAAAAATTTATCATTCTAGTTTAAAACTTTACAGAATTTATAAAGTAACTTGTCCCATTATTCCAAATCATAAGAGTACCTTTATATTTATAATTTATGAAGTAGTTGGTAGAAAGCATTTCTATTAAAATAAAGCTGAGTCAAGCATTTGATACAGTATAAGAATTAATTAGTTTTATGAATACATAGGTAGGTACTATGCTTCTTAGAAGATTGGATGATAAAGACATCAAATGATATCTATTAGATAGTACGAGTATGTACTACCTACCTAATATTACTCGTAGGAGTCGTAAATATCATATTACCTAATAGCTATTTAAATTGTATTAGTATTATCTGTATTAGCAGTTCTATAGTCTAAAGTACAGTTAGATATTACAAATACCATATCAATAGAAATTTTGACTGTTCGTATGAGACTATGGATCAAAGTTAAAAGGATATTTCCACTTGGCCTACTACTGGATTGTTGATTGCGAAAATTGTAGCCTTAAATTACATATATATTAAAATAAGTTGTTTATCAGATTGAAAGATTCAAAATAAAGGTTTATTTAGTTGTTCTTATCAGACAAATCTTACTTACCTATCTATACATGTACAGATATTACCTATAATTTCTTTTAATAATTTATAAATTAAGATCAAAAATAAAAATTTCATAATAAAAAAATGTCTTTCAAAAGATGTTTTTTAACCAAATTTTCATTAAATTCCCTGTTAAAAATATTCTTTTCTAAATTCAGATTTGGATTTGAATCGTCAGCCTCATCAAGTAAACTAGTATGATTTTTTACATTATACGAGTGCTTTCAAAGTTCATGTCTTTTTTTGTATTTCTAGTTCTAGAATAAAATAGAAAGTAGGGGGAAAAATCGAAATATTTTTACGTGTTACCTTTGAATTTTGCTATGAAACATGAAACTTTTTTTTCAGTTCCTTAAAATTCACAGAATAATTAAAATCTTTGGTACATTGAATGTTATACTTTTCTTACATATTTATTATGATTATAATGAAGTTGTAGTAGAATAGGTAACGACTTATAGTACCTACTCTAAGGAATATGATCTGTTTAGTAATACACATTATTATTAAGATAGTTATGTTATGATACCCATATTATTAGAATTAATAAACAAACATACATTTGGGTAAGTTTAGCTTATCCTTTATATTTATAAGAATCTGTACGTACAAATACAGATAGGTACCCTACTGTATACTTGCTCATATACTACAGCTAAGCTCCTTCATTACTTTTTCTTATGATCATATCTAATTTCTATAATTAAATAAAAGCTATATTAAATTACTTATAGAAATCTATTTCCCCGTATCTTGACTAAATAGATATTTTGAAAT
This sequence comes from Nanhermannia cf. coronata Gr-Ori-00579, assembly GCA_034699045.1. Taxonomy (NCBI): domain Eukaryota; kingdom Metazoa; phylum Arthropoda; class Arachnida; order Sarcoptiformes; family Nanhermanniidae; genus Nanhermannia; species Nanhermannia cf. coronata Gr-Ori-00579. Next base: position 19,610 of record JAQIXA010001282.1, on the reverse strand, counting down.
ATTTTGAAATATTCCAAGTAAAAGCCAAAGATTTCATATCTTCTTTCACTTTTGACAATATTTTTTACATAATATCCTGTATTTTGTACTTGTTACTTTATTATGTTTTTATTTATATCAATACCTACATACTCACTCGTATGTAGGTATAATTGGAATAAGGTTTCCAATTATTTCCAATTGATTTTCATAGAAAATTAGGATCAAATTGACAAATTATTAAGAAAGTATTAAAGTACGATTTTCTGCCTTTTTGATCTAGAGCTTTGAATAATTGAACCTTTCAGATGGATAGAAAGAATCTATCTATGAGAAATCCCAAAACTAACTGTTTAAAATAAATACTTATTAAAAACTACTATTGCTAGTACCTAGTACAGTACTTATGCCTACTATAATAATAGTACATTTGAATAAAAAGGGAAAGCAGAGAAGTAATCCTCTTTTGTTTAGTTCAGATACAGTTGCATAAAAAGATATGATTTTGAATAAAATAAGGAAAATTAATATTTCAAGCTTATTTTATTTTTCCGAGTGTCTTTTGTTCTTGAAAATCTTAAAATATTTACAATTTATTATATCATGATTATTATAAGAGTTCTCTCCTTGCTATAGTACTACTACTCGTATCCAGTAATATCTTTAGGTACTAATTCACTTACTTGTGAATTTATAAAGTGAAAGATAAAGATTACAATTATGAACCATTTACTTACTACATATTATACTGGAGTATATGTATAAGAATAAGGAATAAAATAGACTGAAAATAAATTCTCAGCAAAGTCTTTTTTACTTAAACAAAAACATAATTAAATAGAGCAAAAAGATAAGTAAATTAGAAACACACTACCTTCAAAGTACTTACCCACTATTCCACTCTCAACCCAATCGATGGCAAATTCGAAAAATAATCTAGGTAGGTGTATAGGCATATTAAAATCCCTTCTATTCTAAAAGAAAGTAAGAAATTGTGTTTTATAATTAAATATTCCAAGTACCTAAGTAAGTACTTACTTATAAAGAATAAGAACAAGTTTCTAATCACATTATCTTGAGCAACTTTTTGTGCTTTAATTCTATTAAGTAATTTATAAAATTTTATGTCATACTAAAAATTTAGATATTTTATCAAGCTTATGCTTATGTAATTCAATTTTTAAAATGATCGAAGACATTATTTTAATCTTCGGCTTTGACTATAGAGCACAATCATAATTTTAGAATAGGTATATTCTTTCTAAAAAGTTATTTTTACAAGTAACAATTTACATAAGCATAAGAGAAAATAAAACCACTTTTCTAAAATTGCATGATTTGGATAAAATTTTTGATTAGCAGGTTTGAAACATGACGATTTCTAAAAAAAAAGAATTATAGTTTGGACCTTTTGACCTTTTTTAAGGTTAATACCTATATAGGTATTCAATATTATAAATACAATTTACCCTTAAAAAGACTCACGAGATCACTAAAAATTTGAATATTTTTAACATAATTTCAAAATATCTATAAATTACATTTAGATAATTGACTTTTAAAAGTCAATTTAGGTCGAATTTTGTCATTATTTCTTTTAGATATCACATCTTATACAACACAGTTAAAAAAAACCCAATTGCCTTGCTTTCTTTAACAAATACAAATACCTACTTAATATTTAAGATATCCTAATAAAAATGCTATTTACAAAATAGAATTAAGGATATCCTAATTTAATATGTATCATCATCTGATACTTTTAAAATGTAATTTCTAAAAATGATATATCGGTATTTACTATTAAATAAACAACCCAATTTACTAACAAAGAAGTTGGAATATAGGTCATTCATGAGTATAGGCAAATATAGATATATGACATAGTAAGAGCACTTATAGTAAATATAAGCCTTACTTTTAATCAAAACCGAGGCGCAGGTGAAGGTTTTTCTGTCCTCATTGAAATGTTTCTTATTCAAGTCATAATAATGATGGAACCTATAAGTACAGGATGATTTGAATGAGGTAATTTTCTGAGGGAAATCGAATTCAAATGAGGATAATTGCGGTATGGCTTTTCTCTCTCGAGTGTCGTGAAATTTTGAGGACCCGTATGGCTCGAGAACTTTCTCTATTTTCAAGAGATAATGGATGTTCTTCTTCAAAGTGAATCTTTTTCCATAATAATTTGAAAATACTAACTACTATTATATTCAGTAGTAGTATGGATACTTACGCATACCCTACATATGTATACATTGTATGTATTATTTTTGAACAATAGTTAGTTGCACAAAATGTGTACCCTACGTAATTCAAGTACTACAGAATAGTATGTAGTAAAGGCAAGTCGTTACAGCTTGTTCGATGAATAATTAATCGGAGAAAGGAGACTTTTCTCTCAAAATCTCGAAAGTCTCTCCGGGTCTGTCTCAAGTACAAGAATTATGTACCTACCTCGAATTATGTAGACTAATACCTACCTATTTTAGATACTATGGACTAGTATCTAACCATAAGTATATTTAGTATGGAAAAGGACTTTAAATTACAACACATAGGAAATCAGTTGTTCTCCAGCTTAGAGCTAATCAAGTGCTTAATTATTTATTCCCCTTCGTTCCCTTGAAACTCATGAAAAAGTCGCTTTTCCTTGGATAATATATTACCGACGTGTGCATTCAAATGTTTCCTGTATATACTCGTATATATAATACAGAATATGTAAGTTCTATGCAAAGTTTTATTTAGTAGTTGTATCGACCTAATGTATTTAGGTATGTATAGATCAGGATTTCTATTATCTTTTAATAGCTTTAGCTAATACGCTTAGATTAGGATTAAGATTTATGCTCAGGTATTTATCCTTAGCCTTATTGAAAGTCAATTACGATTAGTCTCGTATAAATAAAGAATAACTAAAAACTAAAGAACTGACGATGAGATAAAAATTTCCAAATGTAGGTAGATACTATATTCTGTACTTCTGTAATATGATGAGATATACAGTTTTAATTTAGATTTTTGAAAAAATTTCAGCTCTGGAAGTGAATGCGAGTGGATACATACCCTGGAGAGAGACCATAAAAGCTACCATTTATGTCCGAGCATTTGACAAAGCTTTCGATTCAGAACTTGATGAAACTTCAATTTTAAAGGAAGTAGATGAGTTCGTTCGAAATAATCAAAAATCGAGGAAGAAATGGTCACATTTTTCACCTGCTTTTATAAGCCGACATAAAAGAGATACTCTGCTTATGGATACTCAAGTAAATAACATCCTACATTCAAATAAGATATTGATACAAAATCTTGAATTACTAGACTTTTTATAAGTAAAATTTTGGATTTTTTAAATTTTTTTGGACAAGCTTTTGGACATATTATTGCACCAATTTAGAAAAAAAACTTAGAAATATAGTAAAATTTTATCGTATTAGACTAGGTATTAGATTTAAATTTAAATTATAAATAACTATTTATTGACTACTTTTATTTTTTGAATAGGATGAGGGTGATTTTGATCGTGATGAAGGTATAGGAGATATAATTGCATTGCCAGAGTCCAATTCTGAGCAAGATGTTAAACTTTTTCTCAAAAAAGTCTCTCGAGAATTGTCACAAAGAAAAGAAAAAGCTGAAGAAGTTGGTGAAGATGTTGAAAAAATCAAGTTCGAACTTTCAATTCGCTTTCCACCCATTTCCCCAGATAAACCCTGGGAAGTACAAGTGCAGGTTCGTTGTTCAAATTCAAATTCAAACACGACTTATTCCCTAAAATCTATTCTACCTATAATTCTAACTATTTCTGCTACTACTACCTACTTGATATTACCAAAAAAATAGTTGTAGATACTTGTAACTTGTATTTTATCCTACATCGTATGTATTAGTCAAAGCAATTTTTTCCCTTTGGTTGGTAAAGTTTTTCAGTTTTTCTAAAAATGTAAAATTTGTATTTCATTGAAGATTTCGACTAGGAGTAAAAGTAGGAAAGAGGGCAACAACAAAAGTTATCAAACATTTCCAGGGAAATTCTTGAAAAGCTCAATCACCTGGGCGAATATGACTTTTGTTGGTGGTGAGCTGTCATTTGAGGGTAAAAATGGCAAAAATAGATCCGAATTTGTGGAAAATCTTTTGGTGTCGGGAGATAACGATGACGGATCATTCGTAAGTTTTCAAATTTCCATTCAAACTCAACAAAATACATATTTTGAATATATTTTTTACATGTAAATAATAAAATACATATGTTTATCTTTTGGTTCTTCTAACTATGTAGGTATTCTACTATGTTAGTAGGTAGTAAAGATACATTTTATCTACCTAGATAGATATTCTGTATAGACTTTTTTTTTAGTACACTGCACAGCCTTTTAGGTAGACTTTTTTTTATTGAAATTGAATACAATTTTGGTGAGCAAAACTTTTCATCATTTTCCTGAATTTTTAGTAGGAAACCAATTTTTATTGGGAAATATGAACATAATATCAGTAATACTACTGGTAGGTATACTGAGGAAAATTTGAAGCTCAAAATATAAATGGGCTCATTTTATATCTTATAAAAGAAATATTACATGATAGTACAAAACTACTGAATATTATATCAGTATCAGTACCTACCTACAGATACACCTTTTATAGACTCGATTTGAGCCAAAATAGATTCAGCTAAGTATATTACATTAAGATATTTTATATTCCTTTAAAATTCAAGCCAATTCAATCCAAGTGCTTTATAATTCAATAATAAATAAACATAAAATGACATGGAGCCATCATAAATGTACATAGTCTCAATTTCAATAAACTCAAGTGCCCTACCTATAGTAAATACATAAAATTGGGAAATATCTACTACTAATATTTATTTGCATTATTAAAGTAGAGTTATTTTATTTCATTTTGATGCCTTTTATTTTTGCGGTTGAGTCTGGAAATATCGATATCCAGCTGTACCCTACTATAATGAAAATTGGCAAGCAACGAAGTACAAGAATTTAAAAAATAAATTTGATGTCATATAGATAGATATTTATAATACATAGTAAAATTAGTAGTAAACTGGCACTATCTGTACGTGTACATGCCATAGTTCTATCAGTAGGTAAATAACACTATGAGTATTTAAGTATTTAAATCTTACTACTAATATTGCATCAAAATTTCATTATAGTAGAATGTACATTCTACATGTATAAGCATTTTTGTTTTTTGCTTGCGAAAAGATTTCTGTAGAAATAAAGCATTTCTACGAAAGCCCGCACTCTCGGATCACAATCACAAGATACTTTATATATCTGTAAATATAGGTAGTTTTAATATCTTGTTCTTATTTTATTATATCCAAATTATGGGGAAATAACTACAAACTCATCAAAATTTGGAGTTTTCCCGCTCAATATGTGTGCCAATTATGGTCTAGATACGATTCGAGATTCGGCCGCAAACACGCGTAAAGACACAGACAGAGAGACAGACAGACAGACATGACGTGCACTATAGCCCTTTTTATACTCATTTTCAATGAGTGCGGGCTAATAAAGTGTTCTCTATGTAACTCGAAACTATTGAGTGTGTCACAATAACAATCAATGGGATATTTATATAGGACATTGCGGTCTGGAAATTGTCCAAATTAAGCCGTCGTCGTACTTCTTCGAGTGGCCAAAGTCATCAAGGAAAATCGAATAATCATCAAGATTCAGTTGATGAAGAAAATAATAGAAAAGGCACATTTATACCACCAGATAATCAAGGGGAAATTCGATTCGAGATACAAGTATCGGCCCAAGGCCGAGAAAATAACAAAATAATCGAAAATGAAGTTGAAGTTGAAGACCAGAGTTATTTTGAAGGTCAAGGGGATCACAAAATAATTCAGTCGACTCTCGATGAGGACGATGAAGAGAAGGATGAGGCAATTTTGAGCACTTTGGCCCGTGTAACTCTCGTGAGGAATTTGGGGGAGAGAAAGTATTTGAAAAAAGACATCGAGACTGACAATGTGGTCAAAGAAATTCAAATGAATTTGTCATTTGGGAACAGTCCTCGAGTACATTATCATCGGAGACATCATCAAAATGGCCCTATTTTACCCAAAACTTTACAAGATTCAGAACTTTTTCAGTTTGAGGTAATGTAAGCTTTGAATTCTTATATGTACCTATATAAGTAGGTTATAGAGCCTACAATATAATACCTAATACAGTATTATAACAGTTGAGATGTAGAAAAGTTAATTTTAAAATAAAATACTTATACATATAGGTACTTGGTACTTATGCTAATCATAATTTTAATTTAGCTAAAGTCTTGGGTTTTGTACTCATTGTGCTCTTTACCTACATATATATACATACATATCTACATCCATAGATATATATATATAGGTATATGAATAGTGCCTTATTGGTTACTATTAGGAAAAGTAGATAAAGATTAACAAAGTATTCTGTAGGTAGATAGTTTTAGTCTAATTTTAAATGGCCCAAAAACTAATTGTCACAAAAAGTGCAAAAATATCTTCCAATTATTTACGATTACGACTTTAGCCTAGATATATCTATAATAAAAATGTATTTAAACCTTGATCACACACAAAGTCTTTCAAACATATGTAGCCACATTCAACATTATATAAGTATTTACTATCTACAGGTTAGGTTAGGTTAGGTTAGGTTAGGTTAGGTTAGGTTAGGTTAGGTTAGGTTAGGTTATGTTAGGTTAGGTAAGGTTTGATTAGGTTAGGTTAGATTTGGGGTCAAAGTGATACAGGGGTCAAAAAGAGCGTCGATTTGGGGGTCAAAAAGAGCCAAAAAGGGGGACAGTTTAAATCGGAGCCGTTATCTAGAAGGTACATGAACTTTTATTTCAATTTTGAACTTGCCGTATCAGCAAATTTTTATTGATTTAGCCATATCTATAAAATTAGACCAAAAAGTTAGGGTTTTAAGTTTTAACATTTAAGATTTCAAAAATTGAAAAACAAAAACATGCTAAAACAAAAGCAAAATAACATTTTTGTGAATCAATTGTCAATTCATAAAAGTTTAAAATTTACTTATCAATTGTAAATGAAAAAATGCAATCCAAAAACACATTTTTACAAGTTATTAAATGTAATTTCTCGTATTCTTATAAACCTAAAAAATTCTATCAGTATAATGTATTTAAGAAGTTATCTAATAGAGAAGTCTTACAAGTATTTTGCTGATACTTTTACAGTCCTGTTCCTGTTACACGATGGATAGATAGGGTCCTTACTTTTTGTATAATCCAGTATATGTCGAAAATAATATTGAAGTAAGGTTCTCCCCATAGTATTTGTTAATTACTTGCGACTCATTTATCTATGCTTTCCCTTTCCACCACTTTTATACTCCGACACATTTTATATCCCTTATACATATCCCAATTGAATTGGTGAAACACTTTTATACCATTTACCACCACCAAAAGCTGAAATAAATGAACTTTCCCGCTTGTATTGTACCTACCATCTATAAAATAACATTTGTCGGGTTCAAAAACATTAATTTAAATTGGAATCCTTTATACAGATACTATACTATTACGAGTATAGTATCTGTATATTTTATACATATTTACATACATAGTTACATTCATGAGCATTCCAGCAGTACAAGAACATTTTAGAATTCTAAGTTCTAAAATTCTAAAATTTGGTCCTTTATAAGCAATCAGTAATCAACATTTTATTTTTTAAGTAAATATATTTACATTCACACATACAACATATGTATATACGTACAACATACGTATACACTATACATATGTACTTGGTTATATATAAGTAGTATGCATTTGTGTTATTTGCACATCAAGTTAAAACTTTTTAAGCTCCTTTGCAAATTACTCTCTTGCTGATTAGAGCAAATTGACAGAAAGTAAAGTTTCAATGGCTTTTTTCCATCTATTTTGTACTAATCAACCTTTTTTCTCATTCATTAACATTTGAATTTACATTTTTTTCAAATAAATATGTACAAATAATCTTTGCTCGTTTCAAAATCAGAGATTAAAAATAGTTCTAATGAAACATGAAAAGGATTTATGAGGATATATCAGCATTAGTAGGGGAAATCAAATCTCAAAAGATCTCAAAATCTTTACAAACTTAAAAAAAAATATCCTGTCCTGTAGGGTACTATTTAAATTTACTAATTTCCTGATAAAAATATCAACTGTAAACCAGTTGGTGATCTTTAATTTATGACTGAATTAGGAGTCTAGTACTATAATAATACATTTGACAAATAAATAACAAAAGGCTTACCATATGTAATTAGAATTTATTGGATTAACATGTTATCTGGATTTGAATAAAAGTAGGAATTATTAACGCCAATTTAGTGAACCTTTTTTAGGATAAAGTGCTCAATTTAAAGCTTTATGTTAGTTGTATCAGTAAGTAGTCCGACTAGTCTATTTTTGCAAAGAAATCTTATGTAAATTAAAAATGCAAAAGATAAATTTTTTTGGAAAAGATGTAGGTAAAATAAACAAGATAAAATATTATGATGGTAATACAAGTCGCAAAAGTTTTAATGTTTTACTACAAGTACCTTATACTATACTTTCCTTTTACATTACATTCATAGTACGAGTAGTATTTAGAGGTACCTACTACCCTTTATATTACTATACATATATTCTGTAGTAGTCAGTAGTATTTAGAGTATGACTTAAGGATGAAATATTTTTATAGACCTCATGAATTAAACAAAATTCTTATTGGTAAATAAAAATATATTTAGTAGTTTGTTTAGTAGTTTCTAGTGCTATAGTTTATAGTAGGTATATAATGTTAGCTACCATGTATGAATAAATTGGTAGGTGATAAAGTCAAGGAATGTAATTTGATAGGGATAAGTAGATGTGTTAAATAAAAAAGTGCTTTACTTTACGACTTGATTAGATAAGTTTAAAATTATTAGATCTATACTTATCCTTAGATGTACACTACTGATATGTATATCGTGTATCTTCTTGTATTAATACTACTTACTGAAATTAAATAGTAGTAGCGGTACTTTACCCTACATATCTTTAATAGTTATCCTTTATGTTAATGCGCAAAATTTTTCGCGAATTTTGCAAAATCGTGAGTGCACTCATTTACTCCATTTTTAAATTCAAGCAAAATATGAATACTTAATTAGATTTAAACTTGACTTTAAATCATTTTTACTTATTAGAGTACTCCATAGTGTATCTACATCTACAACTCATGCAATACAGTAGATACTATGTATATAGGTTAATTTTAGGAATACTAATTATCGGGTGGTTATAAGCTAGTATGATTAGCATATTTATAAGGTTCTATTTGAAGCAAAAATTCTAAACAAATTTTAAAAATAGTCACATAAAGTTAAAAAAGTTTTACAAAAATGAATGAATATTTTTTGTGAATTTGAAAATTTGCATTATACTTTGTAATTAAAATAATAATTTACTTACAATTATTTATATATCTGAACTTATAACTAACCTAGTATGGTATGTAAAATAATTAGGATAAGTACTTAAATTTGACAATTGCATTAACTTTTTTAAAAGGGATTACATTATTTTAGGAATTTTATTAGTAATTATCCGACTTTAGAACAATACTATACTGTAATGCTAAGGGATAATAAAGATAAAATAAATTCTTACTTTACTTACTTATGTTATGAATTACAGACTCTCGACTCGGATTTGGAAATGAGCAAAATCAAAAGTGATCTGGAAAACGATTTAAATGACTCGGCTGAAGAAGAAGGTAATATTAAATTGGATTTTAATTAAAATTTAATTAATCCTATAGAATAAAAGATCAAATTTATTGCACGAATTGCTAAACTTTCAATTGGCTAATAAATATTGTAAGATACTGGCACTATTATAATACATTACGACTACGAATACAGAGGGTATAATGAAAGAATCGAAATTTTTAGTGATTCATTTGACTTTTTTCAATTGAAATTGTAGGGTTTAAGGGCAACAAAGGGGGATTTGTTAGAATAAAAACTTTCTAATTAATATTACTTGAGTATGAAATGAAGTATCTAGATAGAGAATAGAGATAGTTTAGTTTTAGTAGAATACCTATAGTAGAATGATAAGTAGTAAGAGAGATAGGGAAAGGTAAAGATGCTGGTTTTTACATCCAAAATCTAAAAATTGCAAAAATATTAAAAACATCAAAATAGATATTTTTAAATGTTAAAAAATTTGCAAAGTACAATCACCAATGTAAATATTATTAACATAAAGTTTTAAAAACTTATGATTCTTGCATCAATTTCTTAGACTTAGGATTAGTACCCTACACAATCATTGGACAATTTTGATTTCGAGTTTTTTTTATAAAAATTTCCTTTTATACTTTTTTAAATTTGGATCATATGGTTATGGTGAATAAGACCATCAAAGGGTATTGAAATTCAAAGATTTTTGAATTGAAAGAAAGAATGTGATTCGATTTTATAAAATTTCTCAAAGTAAAGTGAAAGAGTATGAATCTTGATGAATTCGATCTTGAGCCCATAAAAACTTTCCATTTAAATTAGTTTCTCCCTAACTCTTCAAATAGACATACATACATACATATACATAGATATTTTGGTGCTACTACCAGCAGATATGTTATACTTAAATGAATCAAAGTGTGCATATAAGTACTAGATAGTGGCAGTATGTTCTAGTAAGAAAGTTGGGTTAAAATGGTAGGGTTGGGGTTGAGATCTGAGATTTTCTAATCATACGGCAAAGCACATACTGGAACTGAGTGCTATTACTGATATACTGGTAAAATATAGAAAGAATTCAGATTGGATTGAATAAAGCCAAAATCTTCTAAAGACTTTTCATTTCAAAACTCAAATCTACTCTTATCCTATTTAACTTTAAAATCTTGAGTCTTTTGATTCTTCACCTAACTAAACCTCCTATATGTATTATGCATAGTACTAACATACTAGACACCAACTAAGAGTATCTAACTATAATAAAATACAAAATCAGAGTATGTAAAAGTATTTCATAATAAGATTAGATTTATAAAAAAGTATTTAATTTTTCTCAGAATTTCGAACGTATAGCATACTACTACTGATAGTACTAGAGCTACAGTATCCGTCTCAAGAAATTTGGATTCGTTAGTCTCACCTTTCTTCTAAAATTTATAAATTTACATATAATAATATATAATCTTGACTATGTACTATCAGCAGTTTCTTATAGTACTATCTAGTACAAGATATAGTGTCTGTATTGCCAGTATAAGACTAAGGACTAGGACTAGAACAAGTAAGCTGGTTATGGTATGATGTAGGTTTAAAGGCATGCTTGTGATTACTTTTAAAAAACTTTTTGGCTATATTTTACTTTCACTTGGAAAAAAATCCCCAAAAAATCTAATTGGATTAAAAGCAAACTTTAACTTTTTTTAGTTTCTCAAAATTCTAAATCATTACCCTATATATTATATATTATACCCTACTACTTATTACACTACTAGTACCATGTACCGATATTACACGGCCAACTTTTCTCCATTTTTTGAGACATATTTCATTGCCCTAAATCATACAGCTAGATATGTGTGCAAATGGACATTTTAAATGTAACCAGTAGTAATATAATACTAATAGTTAGTAGTAGAGCATATGTAATATGTACAAGTTCAAATCCAAGCTGATTAAAAGTAGGACACATGAGGAATTTGAATATTAATCTGAATCGTAATGTGAGTGTTAAAAGCTATTTTTGTGATACTCATAGAAAAAAGAATTTAAACTCAAGAACAGATTTATGGATTTATAGCCAATTTAATGTATTATTAATATGTGTACGTATGTAAGACAAATTAATAGCATAATAGGTAATCTATAATACTGATAGTAGTAGCACTGGTGGTATGGTATTCTAAGCTATATAGTTTGCCTCAAGTCATTCAATTCGAAATTTCAAAGTGCTTTTTACACAGAGCAAAATCCAAAGCACTTTTTGAACATTATTTTCTCGGCGTTTTTGTTGTGATTTTGATGTTCAATTCAATACTTTGCTGGTGCTGGTGATGTTAAGAGTTCAGAGTACAGCCCAAAAGCTCAAAGAGTTAATCCGTCTCTAATGCGTAAATGTACTCAACTCAAACGACGAGGACCCAGCCCATATTTCCCTATAAAATAAAATGCTTTTACATTCTTACATAAATTCGGCAATACCACATTTGGGATATCAATATAATTCGGCTAAAGATGAATTTGTAAAAAAAATGAGTTTGACCTATTTAAGATTAGTATTTAGCTACTTAAATGTTTTTGTCAATTTTTTTAATTTTTGGACAAGTTTGAAAATTTCAAACTTAAATTTCAATTTGAAAATTTTTCAATTTTTGATAAATGAAACTTATTAATAATAAGGCTACTATTGGTAGTACTGTACTAGTGACTATAGAGGAAACGTATCTTGGCCAAATTGTAGTGAAATCATGTAAGGATAGTAAGGATAGCTAGTATATCGAAAGATTGAAAATGTTCTTCGCTAATCCTTATGGTCCTTAGCCAGACTTAAGCTGTTCTAATAGTAATGTCGATTTAAAATCCTACACTTACTTATTCCACTAAAACCAATAGAGTAGTATTACATTAAAATTTCTTTCAAACTAAATACACGCCTACATGTATTTTATCCATATACCTAGTATAGGTACTTGCTAGTACTAGTGACTATAGTATTGATGTTGAGGATCAGTAATGGTACTAAAAGTATAATAATAAGGGACCTACTCCTACTACTCCGTATGTTCTACTATGTAGTACACAAATATAGAGTTATTTTAAGTTCAAGTATTAGCAATTTTTAAAGTAAAACTCTAATAAGACTAATGGTGAACTGGGATCGAGGTGATTTGAAAAGGATTTTCCGACTCTCTTTTCCTTTTATTATCTCTTTACATATTGATGGTCGTGGTTCTAGTACAAGTAGAATAGTACTAAAAGTCAAAATTTAAACTCAACTATACTATACTATCAGTAGTACTTAAAACTAGGGTACTATTACATAAATTGGTGTATATGGGAAAACATAGAATTACTGGAACTGATAAGCATTTTCAAAAAAACTAAAATCTATTTTGTCTATGTATAGTAGTAATAGTATATGTATCGAGAAATCAATCCTTCTATATTAGGACAGATATTACAAATTTAGATAAATCGTCCACAATTCAAAGTTAATATTAAAAAATAAACTTTTCTCTTACACAATATACATATGTAAGTACAAATAGAAAATTGATTGTACTGTTTGTGAAAGCAATTGATTTGAAAAAGTAGAGAAAGGGTTGAGGCAATAGATGAGGATCGGCGATTGAAATGTCTCCGAGAGGAAGTTTGCAATTTATTTAATTTCAATGTGGTCTCTCAATATACTAGAGATGGGGGTTTCTTGAAGTTAATACAAATTAGGGCAATCAATCAGCCCCTTCGATCCCCGAAATTCTTTCTCATAGTTAGTACTTACCAGTAGTAAATTCTCTAAACTAACTTGGTTTTTTTTCGATTTTATTTTTCAGGCGGTGTTGGTGCTGAAGTTGAGAATTCATCAAAAGAAGAATCGACATCGGCCAAGAACTCAATTGAGGATATCGACGATGAGTCTAAAAATGCTGAAAATACCGACTACAAAAAATCCAAAGGTGATGTTGACGTTGACCGAGTTATTGATTTAAAATGGATATCCTCAAGTATTGACCGAGTTAAGGCAACCATTATTCCTTTACTTACACCACCATTTGAACTTGAAAAATCTAAAAATGTACATGGGATTGAGAATGAGAAAGGGGACGATGGACCACGAAATAAATTGAATTCAAAAGAGTTGTCGAATAAGGTGAAGAAAGTTTTGAGAAAAGATGACAGAAATTTTTGGAGTTCGATTGGGGGTCATGATGTCAATTTGAGGGATAAGAAAAAGCGAACAAATAATGACAGAGGTGTTTTAAAGGATGGGCAAGAATTGTTCAAAAAACAGCAGCAGTATCACCAGCAATATTACACGAGAAATAGTAGGCGGGTTAGACGTAGCATAATTAGTATTAATAGTAATAGTATTATCCCTAGTACAGATAGTGATGTTGAAATGTATAAAAGTCAAAAAAATGAAGAACAATCAAATTCACTTCAAGATCAGCAAAAATCCACAAAACACCACGAACACCCTCATGTTCTTTGGAAAAGGTCAATTTCCGAGAAAAATTCATAAACTAGTCTTTATCATTATTAAAATGCATTCTAAATAATATGTATGATTGTGTGTACGTATGTATGAAAAGATACAAAAATATATTTGATGAATGATCCTGAATGAAACCTTTAATGAAATAAGTGAAATATCCAACATATTATTATTACCGAGTAATTATACTCTATAATTTTAAAACCATACCTATACAAATTAAATCTAAAATATTGATCATGTAATTATAATTATGAATGTACATGTGCGAATTTATTAAATTCTATGTAGATGACAAATGTATGAATTTTATTGAAATGTGAACGAAAGTGATTTTCTAAATAAAATACTACTTCTACAACTACCTACATACTGATATATGTATACAAAATTATTGAAAAAATGCTTTTTTTTCATTTAAGTACGATTATGCAGATATTTAGAAAATACACATAATATGTAGGCTATAAAAACTATGGAGCAGCATAAAAAACCATCATAAAAAGTATTTACACGGAATATGGTAGTGAATAGTACTAGGTAATTAAATTAAAAGTAGATAACATTTTAAAGTAAAAGTTGTGTAATTATCAAAATAGCTGGAAAAATGTAAGTAGGTACTAAATACTCTAGAATTAATGGATAAATGGCTAATTGGATATTTCTACTTCTACGTACTAAATACCATGACCATGAGTAGGATTCGAAAATACCGAGAAAAGTATGGAAATCATGCTCGAAAAATGCAAATGAGTTATTTTATAAATTTTTCCCTTTGATCTCAAGCAAAAAGTTGAAACGAATTAAATTTAGCCAAAATAATGTGTTCATGAAAAGGATTTTAAAATTTTAAAATAAGCTCCAAAAAATTTAATTGGTCTTAAATTTAAGTTAATGGGTAGCTGGAAAGTAGTTCGATGGTACATTAGGTCGATGTAAGTAAATGAAAGTATCTATACAGAGCCTTAATTTTTTCAGAGTTATTTGATAATCTAGCATAATACAGATATTTTTTTAACAGCAATTTGAATTCCGAATATATTTATCAAAATGAATGTGTGAAAGCATATTTTATGCTTATCATCAAGTATTTCAAGTCAAACTAGGTTAGGGTACTTGTAGAATCGAATAAAAAAATGAAAACCATTTCTATCATGTATAAAATATACTTTTATATCATTCATTTTGATTAATATTATTCGTAATCTACTTAGGATATCTTTAAATACTTATGCATTGTTAAGTTATTTGGAAAAAATAAATTATGAGCATGATAACGTTGGGTCGAACTAACGATAAGGTAAGCAATATCGAGATTAATTAACGTAAAAGTATAAAAAATTGAGCAACTTTCCCATGAATCAAGTGAGAGTTAAAAGTGAAAGCAAATTTTTAATAAATTTAGGTTTAGCTAGTTAAAAGGGAAAATAATAATTTAAATTCTCTAATTGACATTAATATATTAGCTTAACTAATATAAGGATAAGCAAAAAAACTAAATTAATTGTGCATAATTCCCGAATGAAAAAATAGGGGATAAAATCCTTCAACTTAACCTAGTTTTTTGAAAAAATATGGAGAAAGTCTCATGACTTTGACTTTGACTGAAATGTAAAAAACGACTCTGACTTTTAGGACTTTTTTCGGGTTTACAATTTTACATATTTTTATCCTTATTATTTGTTACTTTATTTTTAAATTGGGCTACTATGTACATTATGTATATGTATGTACTATAAAGTACAGGATACTATAAGAGTGTACGTGCCTTTGCATTGTATTTTTTTGTTACTACGAGTACTATATAGTACTACTATTAAATATATTTTCTATCTATTTACGTGACTTTTGAATCTTGACTTTGGCCCCTTTATAAATTAGCCTTATGGTTTTTTTGTTGGTCTGGTCGTTGAATAAATTTAAACTAAACACAAAAAATGAGAACTACAGCAGATATACTATTATAATTTACAATATACATACATAGATACAATCTAGATAAATAGAGTAGGTATGTAGGTATTGGGTACCCTACTACTACTGATAGATAGATAGTTAGTTAGATATATCTCATATTTTTTATCATTTATACTATTAAATCCAATCTACTTCTACCTACTGTACTAGGCTAGGAATATGTTGTAGGGTTTTCGCAAGAATAATGATCAGAACGAGATGGTAATCCAAATAAATGAATGGACAAATATACTGTCCAGTCCCAGCCTAATATTTATTTTACGTAAGATAAACACCAATATTAATATTATATCTAAAAAATCGTGGAAGTTGTCCAATTTTATTTTATATACCCATATATAACTATAATGAATTTTTTACTGTTAGTTCATATTAGCAACACTTATTAAGGGGCCAAACTGTTCATTTTATTATTTACTATAAAATCGATTCATTAAAATAAGAGTTGAAAACTTTAAAAAATTTTAGGAATATGAATAAGTATTAATTTTAACAAAAGCTAAATTATATTAAAAGGGAGATACATATAGGTACATAAACTCAAAATATAATATCGAGCTTAAATAAAAATGCTATAAGTTAAAGTAATAGTATATGTATAGCGAAACCAAGTCTGCAAGGGTCATGAAAAAATTCTTAAATTAGTTTAATAGAATAAATTTTATATCTAGAAATGGAACTAGACTGATAAAATATACCTAGCTAACATATTATGAGCAAATGATAAAAGTAATATAAATTTGGGACAGAAATCTGTCCCAAATTGGATTATATTAAATTGGAAAAATAATCTCGAAATATTCGTGTACTTTCAATATAGTGTCAGTAGCTCTAGGTACATAAAATGTCTATGGACTATAAATATATGTTCCAGATTTGGCAAAAAAGCAATGAAAATTTTATTGCATCTTAAGCAATGTCCTACATTTATTTATTGACATAGATAATTATTCCAATACAATACGAGTAAAAGAATATTATATAGTTTTTAAAGTTAAACTTTAAACTAGAGAAAACCATGTATTTAAGTTTTTTAAATACGTAAGTAAAAAGCTTTTGGGAAACCTATTAGAATTTGATATGTAATACCTATCAGTAGTTGTCTACTAGTACTGTAAACTAGGTATTTATTACTCGTATATTCTGTAGGTACTTTACAATATCTATATTTAAAGAGCAATAAAGAAAATAATCAGGGGAAATACTAATTTATGACTTTTCTTTTAATTCATTTACATAATCCGGTATGTATTGATAATAGTAGAGATTAGTAGGAGTAGGTACTACTGCTAGTATGTATTTTCACATAATATTGATTGTAAATTTCGCACAATTAAATAAAAGGAATTTTTATAATCCTTTAGCATTGGTTAGCTACGCAATGAAATGGGTGGAAAGTCTTCAAATCCATTAAATTGCTTTTATAAAGCACCTATTTACTACTATCTATACTATAAAAATACTACCTATACGTTTCTCTATATCGGTAAGGCTATGAAGATTGAAATTGAAGTTAGAAGTCAATTTTTCAATGTAATTTCTTTTACCGATTTCGAATTTGGAATCCAATTCTTGTGTCTATTCTCTGTGTCTACTATGAAGTATACTTTATATACTGTAACATGAAGTACCTACTAATATAAAAAAAAATCCGAAGACAAAAATGGAAATGGAGAAGTTGGGAGAGAATCGAATCAGATATTCAATTGAATTTTTGTAGCCACATCACACCATACCTAGCAATCTAGTAGATAATGAAAACCCGACTGATCGAAAATAAATGATAATAGGTCGAAAACGAAATATGCGTATTTTTAAAATAAAAATAAAATGAGAAATAAAATTATGCAAAAATATAAAATATAAATACAAAAAATTGAAAAATGCGAAATTAATTATTGCGAATTATTAATCGCTTTGTATTTTTAGTTATAGAATCGTGCTTCTTTTTTACTCTTTTTTAAAATTAAAATTTGAGAATTGTTATATTAATAAGTTTATTCTATTCACAATTTTGTAACTATAAATGAGCAATTACGATTACAGCAATATATAGGTAATATTTTTTTTAAATTGCCAAAAGTTCATGTATTTGTAAACTTTTAAAAAGCCAAGAACTATTTAGGTATTTAGGTTTTAATTAAACATTTTATTTGGTTTAAAATTTTCTAGTTTGAGAATTTTGAGATTCATTTTCATTTCTTAATTCATTTTTATTTATTGCAGGCATTTTATTTTTATTTTTCTCTGTGAATATATGTGCAATGATAAGTCCATTGAATGACATTGTATATCAAATTTTAATTTTCAATTTACCTAAATTAAAAAAAGAGTCAGATATTAACTTAAAATTTACGTTTAACAAGGAAGTATGATCCTGGATTCTGGAACTAAACAGACGATTTGTCCAATAATTCTCAATATTTAAAGAGAATACAGATCTTTTTTCTAATTTTATTTATTTTTTGGATTTAAATTATTGATTTTGACCTGACTTATTTCTCATTTATTTCCGATTTTAAAAATACAATAAAATTTTTTAAAAAGATTGTCGACGAGTTTTGTTTTCGATCAGTTGTCGTTCGATCAATCGGTACAGTACCGTATAATGTAGGGTAAAATATAAAAAAAGATTCTTATTTGGCCGTTCGAGTTCATTGTAAGTGTAAGAGATAAAAGAGGTAAGAAAAATCGAATGAAGGTACAAAAGGGTATTAAGTAATAAGTTTTACCCGAAAATGTAAGTAAAAAAGTGTTGGAATATACTCAAACTGAGTAATACCTACCCTAAATATAGGAGAATATCTGTAGATAGAATTTTGTAGATTGGTCCTATCTACATACATACGTATGTAAAGGAGAAATTTAAAAGAATTTCAATTTCAGTTCAGCTTCGGTTCACATCGAATTATATTTTTTTATTAAATATACCTAACCATTATATTTTAAATGGATAGGTTTAATAATCGAACTACATGGTAGATATAGTTCATAGATTGTAAATAATACTCGTAATAGGTACTTTATTCACTGGTCAAAATTGTAAATATCTTAGGTGTATAAAATCGTAAGAGTTAACTATCTAATATAATCAACTAACTAGTTTCTTATAAAAAGAATCCTTGAAATAAGATAAAGAACTTATTCTCATGTAGGGTAACCAACACCAATATGGTATATGTTATGGTTATGTATGTATACATGAATATTTGGGTGTACTTTATTGATATGAGACTTTAAATGGCTCTGATGACTTTCGAATTTTTCATTTCCTTTCCAAACACTGGACTTATTTTAAAAGTAAGAATCCCCAACTGTATAAGTAAGTACCAAGCAATTTTATAAGATTTTCAGAATTTTCAAATTTTTCAATACTAAGGTTCTTACCATTA
>JAQIXA010001281.1:0-26252 GCA_034699045.1 Nanhermannia cf. coronata Gr-Ori-00579 | reverse complement strand
AAATAGCCCGAGGGCTGGGCTTACTTTCTACAGAAGTAAGCCCACCTTGAAATTTGAGGTCGAGTATTGGCGATATATGAAAGCGAAATTAGAAAAAAAAACAAAAAAATTGTAGCTAGTAGAAACTAAACTAATTTTATTCTACCGTATATGGAGCTCAATATCTGCTTTACAAAGTGTCCATTTATCATAATTAAATGGCTCTGCTCTGCTCTGAACCAAAATGAGCCAAAAACTTGAGAAGGAAGAGAACATGAGTTATTCACCACCATGAAATATCTACACTCGAATTTCGAATCCAAACACATAAAATTAAACTTACCTACTTTCCCTATACTAGTATATGTATGTACATTAACTTAAAGTGTACTATCGGTAGGTAGTAGGTAGTAGGTATAGTACTTACACTTATGATTAAGGGTAGGCTTGCAGGGTTATGTAAGATGGTAAATTTCCCATCATCAACGCCAAAACACCAATAAAATATCCCCATATATGTTTAATTCTGCTCATTTTTAAAAGATATCCAATCCAAATAATTTTGAGTTATGAGAAAATAAAGTGCCAATATAATATAGGCTCATAGTTTACAGATTAGGTACTCTACTCTGGCTATTGAAATGATATGGTTATGATAGTAGGGTACAACCAGAATAGTGTTAGTTTAATATGCATTATTTACGAGTCCTGCCTGCCTGCTGATGTTAATTCATATCTCTCTTGAAAACTTTTTAATACTCTCATTTCTACTCAATAAATTGCAATCTGGTGAAATTAATGACTGGTCTATGCCCCATATATCATCTCAAAATGGCTATGTTTAGGTATGTAATGTACCAACTCTCAACTACATATCAGTATAACATAATAAAAAAGGATCTAGCGTAGTATTTGGGGCGGGTTTTGAGGTCGTAAATTCGGGGGTAGTTGGAAATTTATCACAAGTAGAGTTTGCTTGCTTTTGCCTGGTGAAAGTTATCGCATCGTTAGCGGACAATTTTTATGGCCAGACAGTCAGGCTACCACTACTATTGACTAATACTATTTATGTATAACAGAATATTATTATCCCTGCTACTGGTCATAAACTAAAAACTATCATATTTTTATTAGTACAGTATAGGTACCTACAAGTAGGTACCCAAGTACTTTTGCCCAAGTTCAATGATCAAGTTGACCAAAGTGCAAGTATGAGTAAGATTTATATGGAATGGATACTTATTGAACAAATGTTTTGAGATTTATACAAATGTAGATAATAGAATATGTTTAAGTTATGAATACTTACATTATTACGAATTACTAATTGTAGGTGTTGATACATATAGGTATTGTAGATATATACTAAATTAGTAGCATAAGTTTAAGTTTAGTAGGTGATAGGTATGGTACTTTGTCCTTCAAATTAAAAAAAAATCTCTTGGATTTTAACCAGATATCCTTTTTTCCATTATTTTAAAATTGCCTGTAAAAGTGTAAAAAAAATTATTACATGCAAGTAATGAATTGGACTCTTTTTTATAATAGTTGTGATACTTATCAATTTCAATTCAAATATCTTTTAATTTGCGGGTAAATCAACCTTGTGAGTTTTTTGTTCCATCCAAATTACAAATCACTATATTTCAACCGAGATGAGGCTGAGATTCACTGAGGATGAGTACATCATCATATAAAAGAATCAAAATCATTATTAAATTTAAATCAAAATTTCACAGAGTAGGTACCTAAAGTATATTAAATGTCTATATGCTCTATCTATTCTATAGGGTTAAAATAAACAAAAATTGTGAGTACAAAATGCATATATCTGTAGGTATGTAACGTAAATACAAAATTGAACAAGGAATTTATTTTTCATTGTTTAAGTATTTAACTAACGTTTCCAATTGTCAATTTTAATCCCTACATATTACGCTACATAACACATAAAGATAATTAGGAAAAAAATCTAAAACCTTGGTTTACTTTTAGCTAAAACTTTAATAAACAGTTGTGCCCAGTAGAAAATAACTCATTTCATGTCGTGTATGAATGAATAATATTTGGCATCGAGTCTACGTCTTGAACTTTAGATGATTAGCATTTCTGATGATTAGAATTGGGATTAGGTGATCTACATAAAATGAATCTCACTCATCAAAATTCTAAGGACAGATTGCAATTTGCAAGGTAATGTATCAAGTGTGTCGTTTTGAAGGTTTTAGATGAGTGTACAAGATCTAGTAGAGTTATTAGGTCTAGATATCTAACTATAAGTATAGTATGGTTATGTACATGTATGTGTTAATTCGGGTAAAGTAAGTAGGGGGGAAATCGGGTTTTGATTGATGATGGTGGTGGAGTGATGTTTACAAATGTCTGGGTGGAGGACTGACTTGAGGATATTAATCATCCCGACTCATAGTCAGGATCAGACTGACAGCCACCCCCGTCCGTCACATCAACAGCCAGCTAACAGCCATCATATGTCAACAGTGTACTCATCGTCAGTCCGAGACCAACATCCATCAAAAACCGAAAAATACTATACTAATCCTAAGAGTAAGTACCTACAGATTATATGTATAGTTATCAATATGTATCACTAAACTACGATGTACTATAGTACAGTACAGTAGGTACCCTACTTATAATTATAATACTTACTCCTACTGCTACTGATAGATAGTAAATAATGTAAAGGTTTAGTTTGATAGATGAATAAGCACTTAGGTACCTAACCTAATTACTTACCTAATATTTCATCATCTCACAAGCAAGCAAACACTTCTCAGGATCAGTAACTTGAAAACAACTATTTTCAACACTTTTTAGTCCAAATTCTACGAACAAATGTCCATTTTACCACTATCACTATACTGATATATAGTATTTTATATATTAATATGTAGTATCTTTTGAAAAATTTATTCTTCATTTATTTCTTTGCATGAAATTGCTAAGACCATTTCATAGACCTTCTTTTTTTTAAATTTGAATCTTGATTATGAAACTGAAACATATTCTAATTCTAATTCTAATTCTGGTTCTGGTTTTAATTTTAATTCTGATTTACCTAATTTCATTTTTTTCCAAAAAATAGTCCATATGTGTTAACTTTACAGTAGTATAAGCTGAATAATTTTAGAGGTGGTTTTTTAAAATCCAATTCTCAAAACTTTGTCTACCTACTACTATAACTAGTATTAAATGATTGAATATACATAGAAAGAGTTATTTATTCAATGTTATTGTAGCTAATGCCAGCTGCCTTTATTATTAAAAGTTCAATTCGTGGATGGGAAGGAAACACTTGAAAAATTATGTGGCTCAAAATTTTCCAGTTGAAGTATCTAGTTTAAAAAATTATTTCTGTTTTTATAATGTATATTCATTATACTCTGTACCTAGATAAGTACAGTATATTAGGCATTAGGCGTTGCCTTTTTGAAATTTCAAATCATATTTTTTTAAATAAATAAAACATAAAAGTATGTATACCTACCTACATCGGTATTACATTAGGTTTGAGTTGTTCAAAATAGTTCAAATTTCAAGTTGAAATGAAAGGATTCAGAATTCAACCCTGTAGTCCAATAAAAGTTGACAAAGATTATGATATCGTAAACTTGAGAGTATTTTTTTTTTCGAATTGGTGGCATTTGACGTTGACTTTTTCAACTTGACTTGATTTTTGAGTGGATTTCTCTTCAACTTTCGATTATCCCACATCCACTTTGATCTTGACAGCCGTCAAGAGACCTTTGACTTCTCACCATATATATACAAGAGTATTATAGTAGGGTACTAACTATAAAACTAGGTAGGAAGGATAATAATCGTATTGCACTTTATCTTGTTATAAGCTATAGGTATGCGTTTTATACAGTAGTATCAGTAGCTTGTGCCTACATATAAAGTATTTCATTTTACCATGATTCTCTTGAGAACATTCCTGAAATAGATAAATGCCCTGGAAGAAGAACAAGTCTCATTTTTCTCAAACTTCTGTCTCATTCATTTTATAGGTATCTCTTCTGGTATCAAAAAGTCCAAGGGAATTAGAGGAGACCATCAGATCTGATCAGATCAGGTCGTTGAAAAAGTATTATTTAGCTATTTAGGTATATATCTAATACTTATACATATACATATATGGTATAAATGCAGTACATCTTGATAAACTACTTTTATTGCCTGAAAAAAAATACCCTCTACCAACATGATTAGGTTTTGAAATCTTATCCTACTCTGTCTCTTCCCGTCCACACATAAATTGACAAGTGACAATTAACTGTAGTCAGTAGAACATGTTCAACATTTCAGTTCTTTCTCTGCAAAACTACTAAATACTTGCTACATTTTAACCTAACAAAATATTTGTAAAAATTACAATAAATATCTGCATCTGTACCTACTACTGTTAAACACATAATATATTGATATATCAATAGAAATCAAAATGATAAAATGCTAAAATTAAATACCTACCTAGTTTGTATGGTAAATATAAATACCTATATGTGTCTATGTCAATGTCAAGGTTAAAAAAGAGTGAACTCTGTACATAACGAACAAAATCTATCGTTATATGGAGATTTATTTGTAATATACAGTATTATTTCATTTTACAAAAATTATGCAATTTTTCCACTTAACTTAAACTTGTAAGCAAGAAAGTTTGATTTTATCGATTTGAAAAATTTAATTTTTCCTACTGTCTATCAATTTTTGATTTAGATTTTAAAATATAAATCCAATAATACTGATATATCTCACTCGAGGAATTAAAAAATGGCTTATATAATATACTTACCTACCTACTTTTTGTACAAGTTAAATTTTTTTATGAAATGCAATTGATAACCTTTAAAGTAGGGTACCTTACCCTTCTAAAAAGGGATTGATTTTGTCATAAAAGAAAGTAAGTGATACTTAGCTGTTGATAACTGTTGGTACACCACAAATATCTATATGGTCCTGTACTGTTTGATGCATTTTAACTTTAACATTTTACTGATATACCTGGTAGTATGTCTTTCCAATATTTTTGAGTTAGATTTGAAATTTGAGAATGATTAAGTTAAAACTCATAAAATTGACTTAAGATATTTAAGTAGATCTTGTATTACTAGTATAGTAATAGCAGTAAATCTACTAAAGTCTCATGTATTAGTGTAGATGAACTAAAAGGGTTTACAAGTAAGGAAGGAAGGGTAGATGTAAGTGTCAGAAGGTAGTGTAGTGTAATAATAAAATAGTGTAATCCCAAGGGTCCTGTACCCAATTTGGACACTCTACTCGAGCAAAAACGGAGACCATTTGATTCCCCAGAAATTTCGAACTTACCTACTTGGATAAAACTTAAAAAGTTTACTCAAACTAACACGGGTATTTGTTCTACCTATTATACTACACTACCTATACTTAAAGGGTACTACTATTACCTAACTACGGACTGTATTGGTAATACATACATAGTAGTATGTAGGTAGGGTACTAGGTACAGATATTCGATTGGGGGAAGTGAGACTAGATTTTGAAATTTGAAATGAAACTACCGAGAGACTCATAAAGAGCATTGAGTCAGATTTCCAAACATTTATTGTCCATTTTATTTACACTATTATCACCTTAATTCATGAACCGAATCGCCAATCCCAAGGATCACCAAAATACTAAACCTTTTTAGCCTCTCATTCTTATTTATAACTTTTGGTGGCCAAAATGTCATTTCTATTATTACTGCCTACTACTTACTACTTACATATCTATTAGACACTTACTCTGGTCCTGGTCATAGATAGAGGAGGTTGGTACTTAAAAGAAATAGTCAACCTTTTTGCAAAATTAGTTTTTTCTAATAAAGGAATGGTAAAAGGCAGGTACTTATTAGTTTATTTCATACATAAGCAATTCTCGCCTTGTATAACTTACAATAAAATAGGAGGAAACTACTATATGACTAAAGAGTAATACAATTTACATTGTCTTAAAAAGACAAAAAAAAAATTTTTCAATCATATTTCTGTGAATGTGATATTTATACTGTCAGTCGAATATCAAAGTGTCTAGTTAGTACCTACCTATAGGGTATTAGAAAATAGATTTAATTCTTTCCCCCAACGTAATTTGAGCCAAAAAAAGAAAAAAAAAATTGACATTTTTGAGTTTTGACTTATGACTAGAAGAGAAGTAAAAATTAATGTTAAAAATAAATGGGATTGATGGGGGCATAAAAAATATAACTAATGTATTAAAAATGTTACGATTCTGATAATAATAGGTAGGTACCTAAGGTAGTACCCTACTACAGTACTATATACGATGATAATACAATAGTAGGTAAGTACTTATTATATTGCCAGTAATAATAATAATGGATGGAAGTAATGAATAGGATAGGAAATACCATTATTATTGCAGAGCAGAGACTTGGACTTTGATGAAGACTCCCTGGAGTAAAATATTATTAATTTTTTACCTCCCAATTCTCCTGATTATATGCTTTTACTTTAGCTTTGCTATACTTACTAATACTTTCAGTCATCTAGACCAAAAGTGAGGGCTTGAATACGAATTATTAGTTAGGTTAGGTTTAGGTTAGGTAAGAATAGTATCTATCAGTGCAGTAGGATAGAACTAGGCAAAGCCACAATAAAATCAAATGATGATAATGATAAGTATGCCTTTTGAATAGGATAATAACAATAATCCTCGGAACGAACCAAACCAACTTTGAATGGATTTCGATTTCATTTTTTTTAGTCTAGACCATCTGCGACTGTTATACCCTGTATGATAAATTCGGATAAAATAGATACTCGACTCAATCCATTATTATTATCTTTATTTAAAATAGACAGCAAAATTGATGTTTTATTATTAACATCTATCATTATAACTACTTTTTTAACTCGGGAATTCTTTGTAAATGAAGCCTTATCATTTATCATAACATAACATGTAACATAATTTTAAAAATAAATATAGGATCAGTTTGCTATCCCTATTATCCCCGTTTTTTCCTACCCTTGCCTTTATTCAAAACAAAATTGTGTCAATTTTCCATTTAATAAAAGATTTTCATAGATAGATATAAATAATTGAGGTCAAATTAACTCATAATAAGCAATACCTCCCAATTTTAGTAGTATTTTAGTATCTAATAGCACATATAGGCATATGATTTATTTTTGGTGAACCTGCATAGACTGTAGACTGTAGATAAAATGATATGTTTATGACCTGTAGTCTTTAGTAAAGATTTACAAAGTCCAAGAACTTAATCATAATATAATGATATATAATATACATGTACCTATGTACTAGTACTTTACTTCTTCTGAGAAAATTTCAAGTCAAAGCAAAGGGTAGTATTTGAGGTAAAAATAAATAAAATAATTTTATTCACTTCATTTCACTTTTCTTGTAAACTTTCCCCGAAAAAAAAATGAAAAAAGTGTGTATTAAATAACCTAAGGTAGGGATTTTAAGGGGGATTTTGCTTTGGTTTTTTTTGCTTTTGTGATCTGGGAAACTTTTACTTTTAACACTTACCAATGTAGTATGTAGTACATAGTTAACAAGGTGGTCTGGTTGAGACGCATTGGCACAAGTCAAGAGATTTATGCCCACGAAATCCAGCAGCCGATCCGCGAAAGATTTATTTCCAAGTGTCAGTCCAGTAAGTTAACTTACATCTAGTTGTAGCGTTTGTACGCGAAAAAAATGAGAAAGAAATATAATAGATCTTCCAATCATAAATTTCAATCTAGAATCTTAAAGGGTATTTCATATCATAGCCTGGTGAACCTTCTTAACTATACATATCTTACAAGAAATAGGCAATTTAGTCATAAAATAATCATACTATATTATATTATCCTCTTAAAATTAATCTTGAATACTTTAGGGTAAATACAGTAGCTAATTTTTTTTCAATAACTCGAACAAAGTGGAAATATGAAAATACTTACTAGAATTATTGGAATCTGAATCGTGAACCTAAACCATTTTATCCATTATATAATACAAGTAAAGTTAAGATCCAAATAAACATTTTTGGGAAATGCAGATTAGCTATTGACCTCGCAATTACAATAATCCTCGTTAGTTATTTACCTGTGAATACAAGCTAGTTTATAAGATACATAATACATAATACAAAATAAAATAAAAAATTATTTTAAAAGAAAATTAAATTTTAGAAAGTTTTGTCTTTGTTTCGATTTCTTAATTCTTAAATTGTCATCAAAAATATATTCTAAACAAAAATACAAATTTTCTTACTAATAATTCATCAGTTTTATATTCGATTAGTTAGATATTTTGTAAATAAGATCTTTGAAATTTCACAGGATTGGAAACTATACCAGCAGTTTCTTAAAGATTTTTCATTAATTAGGAGGGTATAATTAATTGCATTAGATATCTTGAAATTTTTATGGAAATTTTGAAAAGATTTATAATACAGGAAGAAGCTTTAAACTTATATTTATAAATACATAGGAACATAATACAAAATAAAACAAGGTGTTATATAAGTACTTATGCTATTGTACAATATACCCTTAATTTAACGCTCAATGATTTTTTACTATTCCTGGTACTGAATTCTGAATTGTGAATTTTTATCGTTTAAAAACTGTAGAAATCTGCTACTCATCCATCATAAATTACTCTTTAGTTTTGACTAAAGGTTCTCTTTGAAGAGAATTTATTAAAGTGTTTTTATGAGTTTATTATTGATATCAAATACTTCATCTTTTCGCTATAGTAGGTTGGTTTATTTATGACTATTTACCGACAAGATCAAGATTATTATATTTTATTATTTTGAGGTTTTTACGATGAGTTCACTAGCTGAACAAACGAGCAAATTTACTTTTTGAAACCACAAAGTTTCTTTTGCAAATAAGCAGTATTTCTACTAACTATATATATAAGGATAAGTACCTAACTATAAAATACATTTTTTTACTAAAGGTATGATTTAAAATGTTCGTTCAGGTAATAAAATGTAAAATTACCAACATTTAAGGATAATAAATATAGATAATAGTAATATTGTTAAAAAGTATTACATATCATTTGTAATTAGCTAGGCTAATTATCAATTCGGTAATATGAATTTATACTTATATACTTATTATAATTGTAATGTATCTGTACTTTCTCACTGGTTAACCATACCATCATAAACAAGCATTTATTACTTATAATTGCACATTTTTTCAAAATTGTAATTGTAAAATTATTAGCTTTTTATTGAAAGAAAAATAACAAAATAGAGCTACTAACAACATGTAATAAAATTATAATTATAACTACCTACGGAGTACCTGCAATTGCAATAATTATTTGTATTAGAGCAGGTACTTACCTTTTAAGCTGATGGTTTTTATTATAGGTACGAGTCTTACAGTATAGCTGTTAAAAAAAATCTTAATTCAAGAATCGTAAAATCTTCTTTTGAGAATAATTTTGAAGGATTTTATTGCGATCAAATTTTTAATAAATTTTTCTGAACCTGCTAAATTTTTATTCTAAAAAAATACTCAATTTGTAGCAAAAGGGATTGAGATTATGTAGGTATAATACTTGTACTTTATACTTTATATATGGTACTGATATTAGGCAATATTAGCGTTTTCAAAATAAGAATGTTGAGACATTTACAAATGTGTCTGACAAATGTGAGAATTCTTTCAATTTTTCAGCAAAAAAAGTTTGGTATTTCAATTCCAACAGCTTGTGTAATTGTACAATGTACTTTTAGATGAAAACATTTTTAGATTGGATTTACCTAAAATTGGATTTCAATTTTTCAAATTGTTGAATAGGAGTTCACAAATCCAAGCCAAGATACATCGACATCAATCAGGAACATCGTTATGAAACTTGCTAATTTATACAAGTAAATTCCTACTGAGGATGAGTACTGATATAATGTTCATAATACATAGCATTAGTACTTAAGTGAAATATTTCATCAAAATAAGGCGATGTGATATATTTGTATATCCTTACAGGAATTTGTGGAGTTCAAAATGCGGGATTTTAAGAATTAAAAAAAGTAAGGTAAAGTAAAAGGGTGATCGAGTGATTATTGATTATGAATGACTGAATGGATTGAGGTAAAAGAATAAAAATATAAAAGTAAAAGCCTTATTAAGTACACATTACCTTACCTATTATAGGTACTTATTAGTTGAGTATCAGCGATAAGGGGATTTAAAACTTGGACTATATTATAATATATATCAGTAAGTTAGATCAACGAATTTTTAGTTTTCATTCATTTGGCTACAAGCACCAGTACAAGTCTTATCGATAATCTCTGCTAGTCGGACAAATAATCCGAGCAAAGGTTCTCAGACCAGCAAAGGTCCTGTCTGCCCTGTCACAGCCCCT
Organism: Nanhermannia cf. coronata Gr-Ori-00579; assembly: GCA_034699045.1. Lineage (NCBI taxonomy): Eukaryota > Metazoa > Arthropoda > Arachnida > Sarcoptiformes > Nanhermanniidae > Nanhermannia > Nanhermannia cf. coronata Gr-Ori-00579. The sequence goes on along the minus strand of JAQIXA010001281.1, from coordinate 15,854 downwards.
TTGACACACAACAATGACCACAAACGAACATGTCAATCTCAAGTAAGTAGATGTAATTCGCCTCAATGAGCCCAACAAAATCCATTCCATATAAGTACCATCATACATACATACATACATACATACATACATACATACATACATATATATATGTACTAACAATAAATAGAGTATGAATTATAATTGTAAGCTCGGCTCTTCAAACTTACCTCAAAAAAATCATGGAAACCTTTTCACCAGAATCCCCATGCTGCGAGGTTTCTCTAGAAAATCCGGATTTATTTTCAACGCCTCTTCACAACTACCTACATGATGTGAATGGGGCACATTAATGGGGATCTTCTGGGTGATCCTATATTAATCCTCATCAGTGAACTAATACACTCTGACATGATCCCATTCTATGAACATTTACTATTAGTAGACCTGGACATGAAGGGGTTAATTGGGAATTGCTTGAAATAAAATTTTCAAAAAAACTCTTCTCTAACAGTGGAGTTTTTATTCATCCCATGAACTATATTTCAGTAGTAGAGTTATATTAGCATTCAAAGTATTTAAAGGTAATTTTAAAGTACGAGTAGATACTGGTAGACACCTATAATATTCAGCTGATAGTTATTTTGATCTCATTCCCAGATCTATTCAATCATCATTTAAGAAAGTAATAATTCTCTTGATGTACCAACTTATACTCGTACTTATACCTTAAGTAAGTATAATTTTTAAAAGTATGTAGGTATGTATGTTTAATAGTACTTATCTGTATACTAACTATAACTTAGAATATACACGAGTTAAGTTATAAGTTATATTATAGTACAGTATAAAAGAGTAGGTATGGATTATGGTACATAGGAATATGAAAAATCTCTCATGTCACCCAAATAAATGTTAGTTATTCATCATTTCCTCTCTGGTGAAGTTCTTTCTCCTCTTCAGAAGAGAGAAATGAAATATCTCCATAGGACGACGGATGGGGCAGAGCAGAGTTGGCGAGGATGGCAGTTCAAGTGACAGCAAAACCGAGTGATAAAAGATGCTTTCTCACTCAAAATACACTTTTATTATATCATATGTATACCTACTCGCTTTTTAACCATAATACTTTACATATACTAGTACAATATACATTTTTAAGCAAAAGAACTCGTAAGTTAGAAATAGATAGATACACTACCTACTATTAATACTTATATTCAATAGGAATGAACTAAAAATTGCAAGTCCAAGTAGATATCTACTTAACAAATTTACAAAATGTAATTTTAAGTTTGTACAAGAGGATCATAAAAGTTCTTTTTAGATAATCGATTTGAAAAGTCTTGGTTTTCCATTTCGTACTTATCCTTAGCTCGTAATTCTAGTCCAGAAAATAAAGCCAATATTGATTTCACTAATACTGATCATGCTGATCTCAAACCTTATAGCTCGTATACTTCATTCCTAACTTCAACTGGTAAGTATTTCTTTAATATTTGAAATTTTTTGAGTTAGTTTTGTTTTGTGTGAGTTTCTGATTCCTCAATTTGTGTCTTGGTTGGTATCTTTTAGATCTAGGAAAATGATTATGTAGGTACTATCTTGTCTGAAATGAACTGAGGATCCTTTAACATGATTTAACCAGATTTATTGATCTGAGCTGAGTATTTCTTTGCTTTTTTTGTAAATTTGTGGTGGTATAGATATGGATTGGTAGAAGGCAGGCTCTTTTTTAGAGTTTGATTAATGAAAGTAATCAACTCTCCATTTGACTCTTTCCCTTTCAGCTCTTTCTCTTACTCTCCTCGAACATGTCAGAAGACTCATAAGTATAAGACTCATAAGAAATAGTAAAATAGTAAAATACTGATAGTATTTCCTACCAGGAAAACTTTCTTAACCTATTACAATTGCTCCATATCATACACAGAACTGTCAGTCTGTCTCACTTACCACCACCATTATGTAATTCCCTCACATACTATTAGCTTTTTATAAAAATTTCTTTTATACTAAACTAACTAAACTATACAACTAGCAGAGTATACTATAGTAGTACTATAGTATAGAGTTAGTAGAAAAAGAGATTTACACGGTCTTTTTGTCTTAGGATTTATTTTTTATTTTTTACTTTTCTGAGGAAAAGTATTGAAGAATGAATCTGCATGCGATTCCATCAATAATGATCAAAAGTTGAGGAGCAGAGTGTCGAAACTCGGAGCTCATTAATATTTGTCAAACTCCCCACCCTCAAAACTGAAACTCAAAAGTGTTATATAATTTCTATAATGTGTTTACTTCCACATATCAGTATATATATATCAGTAATAGTGTATATGTATACATTCTACTAGTACCTAGGTACTGATTCTAATAGTATTTTACCTACTTAATCATATTTATGATTGATGGCCTTTCACACTTTCAAATATCCCATCTAATCCAATCTAATTTTAATATCATCTCTACCATTAATGTATGTATACTTAGGTACATTAATAAGTCGAAAAATAAATCCAATTCTAAAGATGTCAAGTCAAATTAAAGCATTAAAATCGTCAACTGGAAAATAAACTAGAGCAGGCAGCAGGCGGGCAGTTGAAGACATTTTAAGATCAAAAAATTAGCTTTTATTTGCTCAGTTAGTTTCTCTACTAACTATAAATGCTTGGGGATTATAGTGGTCATAAATTAAATTTATTTTTTTGATGAAAATCCAAGTGTTTATAAGATTAGAATGAGTAAGTACACGAGGAGGAAGTGCTCGAAATGTAGGCAATTATTTAGAAGAAAATATGCTCATTAATTTACATATCCTGAGAGTTGAAAAATAATATTAAAGGGAAAGACTAATAAATTTCCATTTGTCGTCCAGGGACGGGTTCAGAGAATACTTACTACTTACCATACTACAGTATATGTACCTTACTACTACAGAATCCCGAAGAAAATCTCGGAATTTTGGCCAAAAGCCATACACATAATTGTAACCACACATTCGATGTAAAATCACAATTTATCAAAGGAAGTTTACATAAGTACAATTACCTACTTAGCATAATGTAATAAGCCTGAAAAAAATACTGAAAACCTATGTGCCTACTTATTTTAAGATTATTAGCTTAGTTACAATAGATTTATGCAATAAATGCTAAATATTATATGATAGAAAATTATTTGATGAAAATCCTGAGAAAATCTTGAGACATTTTGCGAAATATTTTCTCAAATCTTTCAAAGTAGACTACAAATTATGAGAAATTGGAAAGATTTTGTTTTATTTATTAAAAGTATGGAACTTAAAAGTATTACTTTAAGATTAGCAAACTTTTATTAAAGAGACTTTAACCGACGGATGTAATGTATAATATATGATAGGGTAGGTTAGGGTAGGGAACAGTGTGAGAGTGAATTTGTGCACATAAATTAGAGTAATAAAGAATAAATCTATGTAAAAGTGTAAGTAGATCCAGATTGACATGGCAGGGCTGGAATTTCCCATTCATTTCACCTCTTTGGATGGATTTATTGCCGAGTCAAAGGTATTACTACAATATGGGGTAATTTATTGAAAGTGAAATATTTAGAGTTGAACGGGAAATGATTTATCAACACACCACTGGAATTTATTCGACAATCAAAGGCCAGAAGAATTAGCTTTTATCTTTTACTATTACTTCTATACCTAATACTATCTATAATCTATACTAGTACTACAGAATTAGGACTTCTAAAGATCTATAAAAAATATTTTCCAGAAAATAGATTTAAGTCTAAAAACATGCTGCTGATACTCGTAGTAGGTAGTTTATATAAATAATACCTAGGTATATGCTATGTAGTATAGAATGAATATTAAATCTAAAAGTATGGTGCATTTTATTTTTATTTATTTTATGGAAGTGTAAATCAGCTCTCAAGTGTTTTGCATTGGCGTAAAGTGGAAGACATTTTGGCTTTCGAGCCTGAAAAAAAACTCATTTTTTCCTCAAACTACGTTTGCCTGAATCCCATTTGTTGGCTCTTACCCCTTGACTTTTATTGCTCGGAAAATTTGTTTATGACCAAATGGCAAATGCCTAATGCATATATTGCATTATACAGTAAAAGTACAGTACAGCCTTACAGCTCCAGAGTAGAGACAGTATAAGTAGTGGCATTGGGAATGGCAACAAATCACCCTTAGACTACCCATAATATCAGTACTACTACTTCGTACATTCAGATACTACTACGAATAGGATGAGGGTACTTTAAAGAGAGGGTCCAAATGAAGGCAATTCAGTACAAGATTGGCTCATTCTCGAAAAGAAAATCATCTGCTGATCCCTTAATCGTATTCCTATTGGCACTATACAAACAGAGACCTGACTGAACTGAACTGAACTACTGAGGATGAGATAAAGGTCTTTAATTTTTGTATAAAATTGATAATACATTCCTATCTTTGGAGTTTTGCGTGACGTTTATTGTATTGTTGTACTCGCCTTATTCATACCACATAGTATGTTTACATGTCGGCTTAAGTAAGAAAAGAAATTATATTTTTATACTCATTTTTTGAGTAAAAAAAAACGGGTGGATAAGTAGGGTTATTTCTGATCTTCTCCAGAATCACCAGAGACTCATAAATATTGTAGTTTATGGGCTAGATAAAACTAAGCTTATTTTCGTTGAGGAATGGCATCCGCCGCCCAACATATCTACTGAGTTTAGGCATATCTTCGCCAAACACCCCAGCCAGAATCCTCCATAAACATGATTTACGAAGAGCCACACAGTCCCCCCAATTTTTTATCTTTTTTTTCTTACTTTCAGGATCTTACTTTACTTATGTATTTCAAATTTCAATTCTTAACCATGGACATCCCTACATATTTGAATATTTAGAAAAAAATTCATACTAAATACTACAGACTACATATCAGTCCACTATCATATCGTAATTCAGATTTGCAAACCATTTTCCAGAAATAAAAGTTGTAACCGTAATCCGCAGTAATACTCTAATATTCAGAACGTAGGTGATATTTTAGCTATAAAGTTTAAAAAATTCAATAGTTTCTCTTAAAAATGACATAAGCTAGGTATCAATAGGTACTCATAGTATAAAAGTGTTAATCCTTTGTAAAGGATTCCTGATCCCTCATTAAATCAGATCTAGCTATTCTTGATTTTTTTTCAAAATTGATACAATTTTAGCCAAAAGATTGAATTTGAACTGCTTAAGTTAATGTAGGGTACTATGGTTAGCTACTGGATCTACAAAATATGCAGTATGTTGAATAAATACCTATGAAAATTAAAATACTCGTATATTTGCATGCAAGTATAGGATAGTATCTTGAATTGAATTATTTATAAGGAAAATGTCAATACCTACTTTTTCAGCTTCTGTAAAATAAAAAATCTTATCTTACTCTACCTACTTAAAGGACTAATCTAGTAGGTATCTACTGATATGATAAGATTGTAAATGCCTACTAACTAAGCACAAGATACTTTTTCTCTATTTTGGTAAAAGTACCTACATATGTTTTAAAATAAAAATAAAACACATGATAGTAGACCTTAGTTGGTTTCTTTGGGATAAATTAAAAGTAGCGGATAATTGATGGGACATGTGATGGGGGAGAGATAAATGTAAAAGTCCATTAATTCGGATTTATCCGTTCGTTAGCAATTCATCAGAGGAGGTGTTTTTTTTATTTTACTTTTTTATTTATACCCGAATGTCCCATCCATGAATTCGAGAGAAATTGAACTTTTTTTCTTTCTCTTCTCTAATGGTCCTCCTATATAAATTTAACTTCTTTTGAGCAATTCAAATGCAATCCAGTGTTATGTAAGTCTTACTACTACCAATACAAATACCAATAGTACCTACGTACTGGTAACTGGTAGATGATACTATGTAAAATGTAAAAGACAAGTGCGAGGGTAATTTATGAGCCTCTTCGTTTAAATAATGATAATGAAAAACGTGTTCTCTTACCCTTTAGACACTTGAACCAAATTGAGGCACTTTGAAGCTATGTACAGATACTACTACTTTTGTATGTACCTATGCATATATATAGGTACTATCGTATAATACCATGGTATGATAGTTATACGAGTAGTACTTAAGTATTAGAACAAATACTTGACTTTGGATCTGGATCTTTGGGAATATTTATCAGTATCAAATGTCCCTTTGTCTAAAAAGTCGAAATGAATTCCCATCGAAATCCTCAACCTCGCAGTCAGATATCATATTATCAGTCGAGTAAAGTAGATAGATGGATTTTTTTGGTTTTTTTTTTGTGTTTGTAAGTAAGTAAGTATGTTGAGAACATGTAGAAGCTCTCTCTAAAATATTTTAATATATTGGATGGTGATGGTGGTTCTATTTCCATCGAGGGCTATTAAAAAGCTCGTAGTCTCTCTCGTAGAGTACCTACTAGTAGTAGAAATAAAATAAAAGTCCCCCCGGCCCAAACATGATTAATGAGACAGAATATGCCACTGGTTTTCATTTATTACGGCCCTTTCTTCCCGAACACATAAATGTCTCTTTCTTTTTATTTATCTTTTTAATTGAACAAGTAGTCCCCCCTTTATAGTTCATAAGGGCCGTAATTTATTGCACAACCAACTCACAAAGAACTCTCATTATATGCAAGTTGAGCCTTAAAGAAACCATAAGCAAGCAATATAAGCAGTATTTTAACTAGGCTATGCAGAGTCAAGTTGAAAGCCGTAAAAAGAAATAGAAAACTACATTGTATGAATTGTATTACTTATTATTATTACTACTACTACTACTACTACTACTACTACTACTACTACTACTACTACTACTAACAGTAGCAAGTAGGTAGGTAGTATTAGATATCCTTTTTGTTTTCTTTTATTTCTCTTTGGCCATTCAAAGTTTTGATATAAATTTAAATGACCATTTAAATAGATTTGTCCATGCCATGATTATCCCCTTTTTACTACTACAAGTAAGTATTACGTACAAATATACTTATACTAGTACCTAAATATGCAAAGAAACTTTTTTTTTACCATCCTTGTCATGATTGTCAAAAAGAAATGTCAAAAGTCACTTTATTCAAAAGCATATGAATTAAATAAAGGGGAAAAAGAGCCGACATTTCAACATTGGATTGCAATTGATAGCTTCAAGCTTTTGAGTAGATGTAAGATACCCTACCTACCTAGTACATATCAGTAGAAAGATTGCAAGGACTTGAAATGAATTTCTAATTGATCTCATAAATTTGTACCAGCTTTCAATTTGTAATTTGTCTCACCTGAATATGAATTGGCAAAATCCATTTTTATTCCTTTCATGCATGCATGAATGCCGATGCCGATATGCTAATTTAATTTAATGATAAGTATATCTTATTTATTTATTTATTACCTATCTACTATCTACTGAAAGGATCTAGCTACAAGTTACAAGTACAAGTAGTACCTACTTGAGATATAAATCTAAAGGGAGACAGATTAAGATTAAAAGTTGAAAGCTCCAATTTGCGATAGTCTAATAGATAAGTACAATTGCAATAGATACATTGTACAATTTACTTTATAGCAAAATTATCAATCTTTAAAAGAAACAGGAATATTTTTGAAGAAATTTTTTTATAATCTATGAATAAATCGAAGCTCGAAATTAAATTTTTTTTGGGATTTCTTACGTTTTTAAGTTTTTTTACAGAGTTGGAAAAAAAATTTATTTGTAAGTTAAGGTAACCACGCTCTTACCAATTCTAAGATTTTAAATCCTAAATTGTACAGTATAGTACTCGTATTTTGAATAATTGGAATTATTCTGTATTAGCAGCTTTATATTCGTACCATAGATTTTGGTCAAAACTCTATTTTATTATATGTATGTGCATAAAATTATGAAAATTAAAAGGCACTAGTGATGGAAAACAATGCAATTACACCCTTATTCAAAAGTTGCAAATCAGACAAGCATTGAATGGCATATATAATTATTTTTATGACTTTGGGAGGCAATTAGAGTAAAGAAATCTGATCAACTAAATTACATATCAGCACATTTAATATTTAACTTCAAAAATCCTACCTAAAAATTCCACTATATACTAACTACTAACTACTAAGGATAAATAATAGTATAGGGTAAGTAGTATAATGTACTGTATTTGCATATATTCGAGGAAATACTTTAGTGACTTTATGATAGTGGTACAAGTAAACGAGAATTGTAATTGAGAGCTTTAATGGCCACTATAATAGTAGTATAAAACTGATATTTTACACATACATATAATTATTTGTGAATTACAATTTATTTACAATGCAAATCACGAACATTTCTTCTGTTTTTTTTCTTCGACTTGGACTTGGAATTACTTGCCTGCCTGCTTTACTATAAGCTACCTATATGAGTGCCGACATCATAAAATAAAATGTTTTATTTATTTGGCTCACTTGCCACTTTTATGATTATTATTGGAGAGACCCAGAAACAACAGAGATTGAGTGAAAGAAAAAAGTTGATGGTGATTATTGTAGGCAATTAATTTACCAAATTTTATGCATTCATTTATTTTATGCATTCATTAGAAGTATAGAGGAGGCTTGACAAGTGTAGGTAGGGTACTCATAGATAAGAAGGGAAAAGTAGCAGATCTATAAAATTAGTATACTTATTCTTATTGGAGATATACGATACTTTATCTACTTACTGAATACTATTCTACAATTACAATGTATTATTTAAAAGCTGTAAATCTTGTTATCGATGAGATTAATTGTTTTTTTTTCTTGAAGAAAAGCTATTTGCTTCGTTTCCCCTCTGATCGATCGAGTGACAAGAACGCATTGTAAATATTAAATACCCCTATCAATTATTATCAATGTGGGTCAATTAAGATTAGATGCAAATAAGCAGTCGAATTCAAGTAATAGTACATCTAGTATGAAGCCCCTTTATTTATTCTTTTTCTCAAATCATTACCATTATACTGTACATAAGTAAGTACTTTACATTTACATTTGCATAAGACAAATGGATTAATTGAAATGGATATCAAATACTCAAATACTTAAACATGAGCAAATAACCATAGTTGGGCAAATACAGTATATCCTCAGAATTCGAGCTTTTATACTGATCTGAGATCTGAAATCTGATATAGGGTACTGATATTGAATGAATCCCAACTTTTTTTAAAAATTTTTAAGTTTATATTCAAAATTCAAAATACCTATTGTTTAAGTGCTTTTGTAGGTGCGTAAAATAGGGATCTTTTTAGTTTTTGCATAAAAATCGAATTTTGCATAAAACTCGGAATTTGGCATAATAGATAGTAAATAATAGTAGCTAATAATAATCTAGTCTACATATAGGTAGTTACGGGTCGCGGAAAAAATCCCAACAACCAAAATCCCAACTGACCAAAATCCCATCTCCATAAAATTGTCATGCAATTGAAGATATAGAAGAAGATGATATCATTATCTTTATCAAGGATAATGATTATGGTCCACTAACTTGTGATGAACAACATATTCTTCAATTGTATGACAATTTTATAGAGATGGGATTTTGGAGGTGGGATTTTGGTTTAGGTGGGATTTTGGTTGTTGGGATTTTTTCCTAGAGCCGGTAGTTACATACTTTGTAAATCTTAGGTATTTTTTCAAAGTATTTATAGGGTTTATGCCCAACTATGTACTTTAACTTTAAGAATGAGAGAACAAGTAATGAAATGAGTGTATGAATTGAGTGAGAGAAAAGTCGATAAATCAGAGTGTTGGAGTTGTGACAAAAGGTCTTTGTACTTGGACTGTCGGTGCTCGTTAACTCTGTCGATTTTAATAGTGACAGGACATGCAAAATGGCGAAATAAATTATCCTTGTAAAATATGACAATTGGCAGCTGAGTCTGAATTTAAATCCAGTTTCAAAAGTTGAGAACTTGTCGTCGACTCCAACCCTGCCGAAATTATTTATTTACCACTCTTTTGATATGTATGTATGTACTTACTAATAGTATAAGAATTTCAGCTAATAAACATACTAGATAGTTAGTATGGGTTTTTATACATGTTAATTATTAAGTTAAATGGGCAAAAATAATCAAAATTAAATGAAATTAAATGGCTTTATCATACCCGAGGCTAACCAAAACTAACATAACCTAGCCTAATCTGATCTTATCCAATCCAATCACCCTTTAAAACGCATTAATTAATACTTAAAAATCCATACTAGCTAGTTAGTATGCATATTAGCTGAAATCCTATCCTTGCTGCAACATATATCATAAGTAGTAAGTATATTTTCTGATAGAAAATACTGATATAAATGTAGTAAAATAAAGTGATTATTTAACTTGGTATTTTATGAGTTAAAATTCATCTTACTCAGAAACAACATACAAAAGGTTGGGCTTGACTGAAGGAGATGAAATTCTCCTGATTTTTCTTTTTTCGATTGAAAATTCTCATTCATAAAATAATTTAATTTGAAGAGTTCTTGATCCAAACTCAAACCCAATAATACCTACTGATATGGGTGGGTGATTGAGCTTTAACATAATAATATACCCTACTATAATTTACTGGTAGGGTACCTTTCCTATATGTAGGTATATATTAATGTCTGAATTACTGACATTTTGTATAGATGCATAAATATTGGTAGGTAGTCAGGTACTAAATTTTTATTCTATGATTTTGATTTTGATTTAACTTGACTTGATCATAAAGTTGAATATAAATTAGAATACTAATTCTTTTCTTTATGTGAATTTATATTCGATATTATCTAATATCGAATTGTCTATAAAAGTCAAGCTTAAAATTTAATTCAAACCAACCAGAAGTTGTAGGTTGAATATGAAAAACCGGCAGAATACTCGTTTTGTGCTTACATGCAATTTCTATCAGTACAAAATACATATTTCAGGGTTGTAATTTCTAAAATCTTGGCATTATTTTCATGAATTTTTAAAATTTTTTAAAAATCATCAAAAAATTCAGAATTTCATAGGATCTATTAATATTTATTAAAATATAAATGGCAGAGATATGTAGAGATAAGTACCTAGTAAGGAGATGAAAGTAAAGATAAGTAGAGTAAGTAGAGATAAGTAGAGTAAGTAGAGATATGTCACATTGAGCAAATTCAGTTTCAAAAAATGATACCACATACAAAAATTTGAAATCTAGGGTGTTTCAATACTTTAAAGACTTTGAAAATCGGTTGAAAATTGAACTTTGTTGGTTTAAAGTTTATGATTTTCAAACCTTTTAAACTTTGTGCCAATTTTGTCGGCGTTTGCAGCGGAATTTAAAAAAAATTAAGGTAGGCAATCCTATGTTTTTAGTGCCTTCAAAATTTAAATAACAGATTTTGTATTACGGCCTGGGTCACTGAAAACCGTTTACCTGGAACCGTTTACCTGGTCACTGGAAACAATTTCCAGTGGGTTTTCAATTTTAACAAAAATTTCTCAAGAATTAGAGTTTTCCCATCCCTGCCTGGGCTATATTTTGTACATTTTATCTTTATCCCTTGAAGGGGTTTAATGTCTATCTCTGATGTCAAAAGTTTTCAAGAGATCAACACCCAACAAAGCAGAAAAAAAATCCTTTTTGAACAGACAGACAGACAGACAGATATAATTTGAAGGGAATAATAATACGATCTTATATACGGTATAATATGAGTAATCATTCACCATAATGTGATTTTTGTATGAAAAAATTCTAATTTAAGTGGCATTGTGGATAAAATCCATCATAATCATAAGTATAAGATAACCTAACCTTACATAGTAGATTATACTCGTAGTATTGTAGGTACTTAAATATTTTGTAATTGATGATTACCTACAACCTGCACACATATCTTCACCTTATAATTTTAAAATTCAAAACCTATGTTTAAAAAATCATTATAATTCAAGATTAGGAATTTTTTATATAAAAACATTGATTTTATCACCTTTGATTATCCCATTGCATTTTCAAATTCTAAAAGTCTAACCAAAGCTAAACTCAATATCAAAGTATCATCATTATTAAATAATATACAGATACAGATACTTACAATTAGGTACATATATCAAAAGGTAATTCATTAAAAGTAAATCCTATGTAATTCTGATTCTGGACTAGTTCCAATTTCTAAAAAATCTAGATAATCTAATGAATTATAATTTGAAAAATATCATTTTAAATCTCATTTTCTCAATAGGTACCTAATTTACTTTTAAACTTGGTAATTTAAAAATTTATGAACCAGTACCAGTATTTTTGGAACTTATAATAAAGCATGTATAGTATGTATGTAGGTAGGTAAGTAGGTAATAATAATAATGGAATTGTAGTAATTTTTATTATTGTTCCAAGCAACCCCTGCTGCTAGTTAACTACTATTAGATAAATTATTATCTTGCCTTTTCTTGCTATTTCAGTTTCAGTCAAAGCTAAAATTAAATTTTGAAGTTGTTCCTTTTTGTTTTGTGTCGTTCAAGCCGCCCCTCCTATAGACTATACCTAATACTACCTACTTCTCAACATAAAAAAGTAATAAAATAAAAATAAATAAATAAATAAATTCTTTTTATTTCATTTCGTCCACCTGCTTTCAGCTACATAAGCATACGCGCATAAGTTAGGCACTTACTTGTATTATAGGTAGTTACTACAGATATTTTGACCATGATAAAAAGCCATATTTTTCAAAGTCTTTTATCATGTCCATAAAATCTTGGACCATTTCCGCTATTAAATGTGCACCTAATCTTTCTTTGATAGCCGTGTTAACTCACTACTATTGGTGCTTACATACCACTTCTTGTATACTGTTAAGTATATGTAATTGTGTATGTATATGTGTAATGGAAGTAAATCAAAGAGACCATAATAATTATGATTAGGTACTTATAATCGCAAGGCTATTTTCATTTTTGCATACTTTAATCACTTTTATTTTATTTTATGAGATAAATCAACTGTATAAAATGAGTCTTAAAGAGTCGGGGTCGGTTAAATTGCATTTAAATTTTTAACTGCACCACTGCAGCAGATGCAAACAAGGGTGGTTTAGCCGACTGTGATTATTGTGATTTCATACAATTCCAAGGAACGAGATAAGATTGCATATTAAAGTCAAGTCATGTATTAAAAATATACCTACCTTTTAGTTAACGATAAATGGCATTTCTCTGATCTTTCTACTACATATTTACTAAGGTATAAGGTATACCTACAGTAGTAGTATGGTATGTTAGTTAGTATTAGGATATGGAAAACTTGTTGCTGAATTATATTTTATCAGTAGATATGTAGGTACATTATATAAAAAGTAAGTAGGCAGTAGTATGAAATGAAACCTCAATCAGACTTTGTTTCAACTTGGCATTGGCATTTTCATGAGAGTATACTTTTTAAAGGACTGCGTTTACATGAAAGTCGGCTTTTTCGGCTTCTATTTATTTTATTTCTATCTGGAAATACCATGCATGCAGTCAGTCTGTACACTCCCATATTTTACCCAATTGTTTATCACCATCTTGCCTCAAATTTATCTTAGTCAATGAAACTATTGATGGTGCATACAAATGACCAGAGATAAGCAAATTTGCTAACTACTTTTAAATACAATGCTACTATACAATGCTATTATACCTATCAATTATCAAGTCTTCTCTCGAGCCTGCCTGTAAAGAAACTTGTCAACTTTCGAATCTTTTTCCTTTTTATAGTTTGGTTTTTGATCTACTCGAACTCGTAACTACAGATAGGTAAGTATGAGTTTGAGCTGATACTATTGTATCTGTATCTGTATTATGTAAATAATTTATACCTTATACCTTATACTACCTACAGATACTACTGATAATAGGAAGATAATAATATTATATAGTAGGTATTTTAAGGGTAGATATCATGACTTTAAGTTGTACTAATGTTCTGATCTTTGGTTTTGAAGGCTGTTAAATCTGTTTGAGAAATGTAGTTCAGGTAATTTGGTGGGTTCTTCGAGGAGGTCTGATGTTTTTTGAGAAGGGACCCCCTGGTGACTTTGTGTCAGACCCCTGCTGTGAGGACAAGACGAAATGTTTCTCAACCATGACCACAAAATCTCAAAACTTGAAGCATCACCACTAAATATCGGTATACCCAATACATACAGAGCATGGTAGTGTAATACTTGTAATATCTGTAGGTACTAGTATAAAGCTCATCAAGATGGTCAGATTGAGATAAAGCCACCAGAGACATGAACCAGACAAAAACACACCGACTTCAAACTTCAAAATCACCAACCCTTTGAGTCAGTTTCGAGAACCTTAAAATACAAAATGGAATAGTACCAATACAATATAATACATATACAAAGGATACTAGTACTCGTGTACAACAAATAATAATACCACTGGTAACAAGCATTAAGCATAGTTAGAAGGATACAACTTAGAAATTTTCACCTTTCATAAAATGATCACAATAGTTTTGTCGACAGGTTGTCCATCATTGTATGCTTATATTCCTAATGGGAACCTTTTCACATCAATCAAAATCCCCTTCAATTCGATTCGATTCGATTATTTATTCTTTGATTTTTGTCTTTCACTGAGCATTTCATTTAAAAAAAATTGATACTTTACTTATGCATTCAGAGACATTACAAACCTATCATAGGTAGTATCTATGCACTTTGAATACCTAATCACAAGATATCAACATCTTTTACTATAGTATGTATAGGTATAATAAGTAGATGGAGAGAAATATCAAATAATTTTTCTGTCAGTCAGTTTGACCTTAGCTATAGTATAGATAGTAGGATATATAATAGTAAGTGTATAGTGTAAGGGGGGATTGACAATCGACTGAAACCACTGAAGGAAAAGTGGAAGCGAAAAGCTGTCATACTTCAAAATCCTCATTTTTTTCATTTCATTTCATTTCTTTTATTTTAGTTGAAGACTGGAGTCCTCAGAGAGACAATGTCGAATGTCGAATGGTATAAAAGCATTTTAGATATTATGTATTTCTTTTTTTTTACAAGTCAGACTGTATAAAATATAAAGTATAAAATAGGTACCTATATAGTAAGTATAAGTATAGTAGATTAGATAGGATTGTTGTAGACATTGAGTGAGTGGCATCAGCAGAAGATATCTGACAACTCATCAACATTAAAATACTTTGACTTGGAGCTTCTTGCAATTGCAAAATGTCAGATCTAATTAAATTGCATATAGTATTTCTCATTTCATTTCATTTCATTCTACCATCATGTCAAACCCTATTATACCTATTATTACTCGTAAAAGTACCATTACTACATATATGTACCATAGTATTCATGGTATGTACCACTAACTAGACTATATGCACTATAAAGCTTCTTACTCATACATACTGCATTTGAAAGTTGAAGAAAAAAAGCAATTTGTGATCCCTTCAAAGAATTTTATATATAAGAATTATATGACAAGTGACAAGACTATGACGATGACTAGCAATATGGATTTGACGTGAAAGCTACTTTTTAATTTTGTAAAATGCCGCAAATTGATTTACCATATTTGATTTTAGATATAATAATTTCAAATCTTTAAGTTTAATTTTTAGCAATTGTAATTACTAAAATAACAAATATACCTAAGTAATCAACTATGTAAGTTTTTTTTTGTAAATTGCAAGGTATAAGATACTATCCCTTAATACCAAAACCCGAGAAAATCACGAGATTATCACGAATTCAAGTTCCCCAGTTTTGGTGAAAAACTCGTGAATTCTAGGGGTAAAACTGGGGGTAAAATTGGTGTAAATGTCGCCAAATGTAACGTAATATTCTCGAGAAAAACACGAGA
>JAQIXA010001280.1:0-26253 GCA_034699045.1 Nanhermannia cf. coronata Gr-Ori-00579 | reverse complement strand
TTCTAATAATCATGATTAGTGCTTATTGTTGAGTGTTGAGTGCTTATTTGATTACCATCGTAATTGAAACGAACCACTGAAAGTGATTATTTCCTACAAAAACAATGGCTAACTATAGATAGGTAATAATTAGAGATATATATTTTGAGTATTTTATCTGCAAGTTAAATAGTTAAATATTAAATACTGATACTTGATAATGAGAATTAAAGATATCAATTTTAATTAATATGATCTGATTTCTGACTAGTTGCCATTATACTTTGTTATCAAAGAATTTGCTCAAAAATGGCTTATAAAATTTTAAATATTTTTACAAAATACCTATTAATCTGTACAATTCTCAATAATTTCGGATTTGCTCTATGTAAAAGCCGTTTCGACAATAAAAATGATGCTGAGGGTATTTATATGATTGGAGCTGGAATCGGCGGTAAAAAATAAACGAAATTTTACAAATTTGCATTTTTATAATTTTAAACTTGAGATCCTAAAAGTACTTTTGTGCATTTGTAGATATAACTGGAGTCGGTGAGACCAGACTGGTATGAAATATTTAAAAATATTCAGATCATGTATTGGCCCTTAACCATTAGGGAATTATAAAATTTAAAACATGTACTTTTTTGAAAATTTAAATTTGATGCAATTTTTTTTATATATTTAAGGCAGGCTATGTGAATCCACTCACATTTACAGGTGGAATTCATATAAGAATGTTTTCAAGGGCTTTCATAGTACAATCTATTGATTCTGGAGATCGAGTTGTTTTTGTCTCAACTGATATGGCTTTTTTTGATCAAGCTTTGAAACAAGAAGTAAGCTTATACTTATCAAACAATTCTTTATGAAATCATATCATATAACATACTCGTACATGCTAAACTAGGTAATATAGGTTTAAAATAATAACAGTTCCAGGGTTTTTTTGTAAATCCTACAAAGTTTTTGAAACATGTAAACTTTTGAGGCTTATAAAATTCTACATAAAATCTCATCGGAATTCTTGGAATCAGGAATTCTGATTCGGAATTTGAATTTTGAATATCATTAAAGCTATCAAATACACTAAGGATAAGGATAAATACAAGTACCTACCCTAGTAGAAAGATCAATTGCTCATCAAAAATTAAATTTTTTGATTATTTACATTTTACATTGAAAAATTATTTCAAAAAGATATAATATACCTATGTAATATTTTTGAAACATTCTTTTAAGTTAGTTAGCTAAAAGCCAAAAACAAAATTCAGCTTTCAGCTTTATGAAAAATCAGAATATTTAATATGTACATATCGATATACCTACCTAGAATATTTTTGATGTTTTACTTTTGAAAACCTTTCAATAAAAAGAGGATTGCTAATACATAGTAGAATCTCTTATTTCCAATACTTGTGTTTTAAAAGAATTTATAAAGTTTAATAATTGAATACCTAGTAAGTGTAAATCTTTGAAATTTGCTTTTCTTTATAAGAAATGTTAAAATATCGATTTATCGGTTAGATTAAATCTTCAAACATAAGTAGTTATTTATCTATATGTACTAGATAAGAAATTTTCTTGAATTTTTTGTTGCAGAAAAAAGACCAAAGAGTATATAGACTTTAGAGTAGGTTACATAATTTGATTTAGGTACATTTGATATCGATTTAAAAAAAAGTAAAAGTCTCCAAATCTATTATGTAATCAGGAAATCTGGATATCTTTTTTATTCTACATTTCCCAAACTATCACTGATAATGTAAAATCTAGTAGAAAATTCAAGAAAAGTTATGGGAAAAAATCTAGTTTTTTTGAAATCAAGATAAATTGGCCGGAAATCCGAGACTTTAGATTTGCTAATGATAGTAAGTACATGAAAATTCAACAATAATCTATGCTAAGATTCAAGATTAATCGATAAAAGGACAGATAAATACCTAAATTTTGAAAAAGTAGTCAATATGTAATAAGATTCAATAGAGATTGGAAAACATAAATCTTACATAAGAGATAGATAACGTGCGTAAGTAGATTATGTAGGTATATAAATGAATATTTTTCTATAAAAATAGAAAAGATTGATATTTATTTCGCAATGCAATGTACAGTATAATAATTACAATAGGTAATAGAATATGTTAATGTTAATGTTAAGGTAAAGTAAGTACCCTACTAAATAGATTTTCGGCTTTATTCTATTGTTGTGTAAGTAATGTATTTGGTTTCTGATATTGATATTTGTATTCTTTTGTAAAAATTTTTCAGATCATCAAAAAACTGGAGACTAAATTCGGGGATACTTATTCAACGAAAAATATTCTCATCTCAACCACACATACTCACTCAGCTTCTGGAGGGTAATAATCGTATATTTCTATTCAATTTTTTATTGAATAATTTGAACAATATTGTCAATGTCAACAATGGGGATAATACCTGGGGCTTTTGTCATTTTTTGACAAATTTTTGTATTTTTTTTATACTTATACTTATTAGGTAAATCTCTATGTATCAGTAGGGTAAATACCTTGAAGTCCTTGTATTTTAGACCTTACTAATATATTACAAGTACATCTTAAACATTTATAAGTTAGGCCTCTCTATATCGTATTTTTTAAAGGTCTAGATGGTTTAGCTTTCTTACATTCTATACTATAGAAGCTTTACTGTAGTAATGATTGGATAGCTTTCATTGTATTATATTTTATTATACAATTTATGAGTTTTATCTGTATAGGTTTGTCCAGTACTTTGCATATGCCGTTGAAAGTTTCGGATTTTCTCCAAAAAATTTTGAAATTATTCGAGATGGTGTCGTAGATTCGATCACAAAAGCACATGAATCAATGGTCCAAGGTCGAATTTTCAAAAATTCTGGGCCTGTTGAAGACGCTTCTGGAAATCGATCCGGAGATGCATATAATAATAATCCACAAGAAGAAAGAGACCAGTAATTAAATTAAACCTATTTAATTTCTGAGAAAATACATTAACGTAATTAAATTAGGTATCCAGATAATATAGATAAGGACATGACGCTTTTAAGACTCGAGGATTTAAATGGAAATCCAATTGGATGTATTAATTGGTTCGCAGGTGCGGGATTCACATAAAAAGTATTTTTGTAATTAAATTAATTATTTTTTTGTTTAAATTTTAGTTCATCCAATTTCTGTTAATGGTAATTAATAAGTATATTTTTTACTTTACTATTTCAGTTAATGTAATTTTGATATATTTAGGGGCCATGAATCCGTTATTATCTGGGGATAACAAAGGATATGCATCGATTTTATTTGAAAATCATATGAATCCAAGTGATAGACCAGGATTTGGGAAATTTGTGGCAAGTTTTGCATCCAGCAATTTAGGAGACGTTTCACCAAGACACAATCCATTGAATGGCAACGAGGAGAAGATTGTTTATCCAGGTCTTGAAGAAGAATTTAGAAATGTCAAAATAAATGGTGAAAGGCAATATATCAAAGCTCTCGAATTATTCAATGACAAAGAGGGATCAACGCTACTGACAGGTCCCATCCAATATGCTCATCAATACATCAATATGTCAACTTATATCCCTGTAAAATTACTTTAAAATTACCATGAAATTTAAATTTTTTATATAAATCCATATAGGTAATTGTTAAAAATCCAGACACTGGCGAGGATGAAATCAAAACAAGCTGTCCAGGTGCTGCTGGATATGAATTTGTTGGAATTCCTGTTGAATTTGGTCCTATTTGGGATATGATTCGAGATTTGGTGAAAAAACCTAGCCCTGAATTGCTTGAATGTCAATTGTAAGTATTTTTAGTAAAATATAACAATTAAATTTTTTTAATACAAAAGTTTGTAGGAGTAGATCTTTTAGGAAAATACGTAGAAATTTTTAAGAATTTCTTTTCATTTTCTATTGTTTGTGTTTTTGCTTATTCATACTTGAAATAATAAGCTTATACCTATACTTGAAATACTTAAGCTACTTTGCTTTTCCAGTTATGAAGTTTTAGAACTTACTTTGACAATTGCATTAATACATTTTGTAAATAGTTTCCTAAATTGAGCTTTGTCTGGAAAAGTAATTTTTTGAAAGCAATTTTTTAATCCTATTCATTGTATTCGTACGAGTTGAGAAAAATTTGTTGTACTTTCCCCGTCTGTCTTTTATGATTAGCAATTTTTCTAAAAAAAATTTAATATTCTATTATTTTCAGACCTAAGCCCGTTGCAATTCCAGGTAATTTACATTTTTTAGACTTTTTTTCTTGTAACCACTTGAAAAATATACATATTACATTTCAGTCGGAGAAATGTACGAACCATTTGAATGGGCAGGTAAATTTCCAGACATTTTTAAAAAGATTAGAAACTCAAAAGTATACAGCAGAATAACATAATAATTATTTGATTATTTTTAGCAAATATTGTGGATACTCAGGTCTTGAGGATTGGCAGCCTTGAAGTTATCGGAGTTCCTGGAGAATTTACGGTATATAATTACCTTGATAAGCTTCATAGACCATAGGTAGGTTTCTTATTAATTATGTATTTACTTTAATTATAGACAATGAGCGGTCGTCGAATGAGAAACGCTATTAATGCCATATCAGGTTTATAATTACATACATTTTTTGCCAAATATTTTTTTACAAAAGCTTTGATAAAGGACACGAAAGCGTAATCGCTGGAGTCTCAAACGTCTATACTCATTATATTGGTACTTATTATAATATTATTGTTATTGATTTACTCTATATAAACTAAATTATTGATTTCAAAATCTGTTTTTAAATAGCTACACCTGAGGAGTACGATGTCCAAGATTACGAGGGTATAAATTAAATATTACTAATTTTTGCTAATTTGCTAATCCAACTGATTTTTTATTACTATCTAATATTACTAACAGGGGCAAGTACGTTTTACGGAAAGTACACATTGAACGTGTATATTGATCAGTATAGTAATCTTGTGAGAAATATGACTTCTGTAAGATTTCCAAAAATTTGCAAATTATTTTTGAATTTAACACTTTTAAGCAAATTAAGATGATGTTTTAGGATACTGAAATACCTGATGGACCATCACCACCTAATTATGTTGCTGATGGCATTATGCTAAGTCCAAATCAACCAAAGGTCGATCAACTAGCTCGAGGTTAATACCAGTAAAATGACCTAAAATACTGGTTATTGACTTCTTTTTTTATTATAGGACAAACCTATGGTCAAGTTATTAGAGAGCCTTTCCCACTAGTTTTAAGTAAGTTTATGTATATAATATGTATAGTTATTTAGGTAAATGTTTTTAAATAAAGTTCATATTGTATAATGCTCTATAAAAGGTGGAGATAAAGTTTTGGCGGTTTTTGTATCCGGCAGTTTGAGACACAGTTCAAATCGCGAAGGAACTTATTTTGTTATTGAAAGATTGATTGATGAGAACAAGTAATATTTTTATCGATATTTAAGTCATATCCTCAAGTGTTTAACTTGAACAATATCAGTCCTGAAAAATCTTATATTGCTTTTTATTATTCAAGTGAAAGTTAGATAAATTTAAAACCAAAATGGGTATTTCAGAGCTCGATCAATTGTAGTACAATATATAATGCTAAAAAGTAGTTAAATACCTATTTTAAAAAGTCACATTTTATAATTTGCATAATATTTTGAATTTTCTAGCGACCAATGGGAAGTTGTTCGAACTGACTCAGATCTTGATGCAATGTAATACTGTTTAAATTATATCTCAAAGTTTCTCGATTTTAATTAATACTTTACATCTTTAGTATTTATTGGAAAAAACCCTATTTATGGGCTCAACAAAGTCGAGTTGAAATTTCATGGGATGTTCCAACTTCAGTTATTACTGGCACATATCGAGTAAGACATTTTGGGCATTATTTGACTGAGGAAGGGGGAATTTCAACACCTTACATTGGGCAATCTAAAAATTTCCGAGTGAGTTTGAGAAATATCTACCTATATTATTAATTTTGCAGATTAATTATAATCAAAATCGTTCATTTCATATAGATTCGAACAACTGCTTAAAACTTCAATGACGCAATTTTACCTATTAATTTATTTTTATCATTCATAGTATAGAATATGTATGTACGTACAATTTAATATTTGATAAACTATAAAATAGTTAAATAAAATCTTATAATACACAAAATGATATGCAAGAAGTTTTAAATTGTATGTGAAAAGTTAATTACTTACATTAGAATAAAACTTATTGAAAATACTCAGACTGATTTTGATTTTGATTTACCCTACTTATTGAAAAACTTTTTGAAATCTTTTGAATAATTTTGGAAGCGTTATTCGACCTCAATGCAATTTAAATTTTTTGAATGCTTTTTAAATTAGCTTGGTACTTAATATATCTAAAATTTAATGTTTAATAGCAAAATTAATACTATGCTACTAACTACTTAAATAATTGTAAATTTCTATATCTCACCGCAAACTTAGATTAAAATCTGAATCTTAAGAAAAATACGTCATACAAGTGCAATATATTTGAAATTAGATTTTTAATAAATTGTACCTTAGAACTCAAATGAAATAATAGTCCTTAAATAAAATTGTTTTGCTTACACTTACACTTACATATTAGATTTTAGGCTTAGGTAATTCAATAAGAAACTAATGTATTTTTTAAAACTTATTTCACTCTTAATAAAGGTACTTTTTATATACATAACTACAATACACTTCAATAATAGCTTTAAAAAGCCATATACACAAACTCATGTCAAAGTCAAAGGTAAATGCACCTGTGAAGTTCATGATAATGACATTTTCCCAATAAAGTTTAGGTATACAATTATTTACGTACTCAATGCCCTCAACTATTTATAATTTACTAGGTACCTATAGGTATTCGAGTAGTTCCTACAATTAAAATCAGATCCAAGTGGATTTTGTCAATTACTCGTATCTAGTCGTGGATTACAATTACATTCTCATTTTTAATCCCTCATTTTGAATTTTTTTAATAATTTAAAAAAAATTCAACTTCAAAATTTTGCAAAATAAAAGTTGTTCTTAAAGAGGTTTCAAATTAAAATCAAATCCAGGATATTGCCAATTACTAATATTATCTAGTAGTGGATTACTTTCTTAGGTTCTCATTTTAATCCCTCATTGTCATTTTTTCAATAATTTGAAAAAATTTCAATTCCAAAATTTTGCAAATAAAAGTTGTTCTTCAAGTAATTTCGTATTAAAAATCCAGGATTTTGTCAATTATTAGTATCTAAATAGTTGGGGATTTCTTTCTCAGTTTCTTATATTAATCCCTTATTGTCATTTAAAAATGAATTCCTAAATTTTGCAAATAAAAGTTGTCCTTCTAGAAGTTTCGAATGAAATTGTTCATATTTTACAGATAATCCTTAGGGTAGGATGCAAATATAGCTTATGAGATTCGATTTTTAAAATTTTATACATGGTAAAGTACTTGAGACTAATCTTAAGTACACTATTAGGTATGTGTAGTTTGAACTAGGCTGAAGTTTGAACCTATTTAGCAGTAGTAGTATTATAAAAAAAATAAAATGAAATACTTTTCAAGCAAGTCAAGTTCTTGAAAAATAAAAAGACTTTCTCTCTACTATAAGATAAGTAAGGAAAGGATATTAGTAAGTAGGTGTAATAATAATTCTGATACCTAAATACAAAAAGGGAAATAGACAAAACCTTGCAGTCAAACTCGAGCAGCCGAATCGGCAATATCATTTTTTTTATTTATTCTCTAAACTCTAAAAATATAGTACCTATATATTTAGCTTACAAAAATGCTATTTAAATATCGTATTTAAACATTTAGTGACGTGCTTACAATGACCTGAACAGTCTTTTTGTCAGTCAAGTGTCAATTCTGGAAATGTGTGAAATGTCAAAAAACTTGTTTTACTACATGTTTCAATGGTACTTGAACAAAAATACATTTAGTGTAGTCCTATTACTATTGAAGTGAAAGCAGAGAAAATTGGCAAAAATAAGCAAAAAACTGAATAACAAATTTGGTAAGGAATTTAATAATCTGTATACCTAATTATTTTTATCCAAAATAGTTTTGAAGGCAGGTACTTATAGATCTGTACCCTACTACCTAATTTTTTGCTTAAAAAACTGAAAAATAATTTTATTTGAATAAGAATTATTTAAATTTTATTTACATAATCGATTTTACATTAGGTAGGTAGGTAGTTATACTGGCACTGTGCCAAAATAATTTTTTAGCAAGAATGCTCACAATTAAGAGTTCATATTTATCATTTTTTAAAATTAAATCAGGAAAATATTGAAACAATTTCTATTACACTCTTTTACTACATTTTTTGTTTTGACTAAATTTTACAACCAATTGTTTATATTTATATTTATAACTATCAGCAGTATTTTAAGAATTGTAAAGTTAGAAATTACTACGAGTAGGTTGTAATTCTTTTTGAAAAGTTTTTACTACAATATTTACAATCCATAATCAATCGTAAAATATGAATTCTTTGAATATTTTTATTTGTAGATAGGGTACTCTAAACTATAGGGTACTATTAGTAGTATAGTACTATTATTAGTAAAATTACAATAGTAATAGTTGTACGCGGTTCTAAATTCCTAATAAATATAAATTGGTCATTAATTTTACAATATGAAAATGTAAGTAGATACTTGTATGATTGCATGATAGTAGAATTAAAAATATACTCTTAACTGATGACTTGAAATTAATTAAATTCAATGTTGTCTTACGTAACATAGTTTAGTATACTTATGGTTGGGTATACAATAATTAATAATTACTTTTTGGCTTAATAAAATCTGTTTTTAAAGAACTACTTCTATAAAATATAGATTTTAAATAGTCAAAGAATGGTTTAATAAGACATTAAAAACTATAATTTAAAGCTGAAGCTGAAATTACTGATATATAAGAGGGTTTCGATTTTTAGTGAGAAGTATACTTATCTGATATTTTATATCAGATACCTCTCACTTTTAGAGTATATGAAAAAAAATTAAGCCTAATTTAATATGAACTTTGTAATCTTTTCTAATGATTCAAACCATATTACAGATAATTCAGATTCAGATTAGTAAAATTACAAAATAAGTTCATACTTGCATAAAAGTACCAGTAGGTACTTTACATAATATATCCGTAAAGCATTAAATGCCTACTACTTTGTAGATTAGATTGACCAATTTTCAGTTTCTAGAATTTTGAATCTTTTAAAATATTTTTTTATAAGATTAAATAGATTTTTGAAAAAAAAACACATTATAATTTTAAGTAAAATCTGCATTTACATGTAATTAAATTGCTGAAAATCCATAGGTTATGATGTTCAATAATTTATTTTTATCAAATATTCGATTATTTTACCCTAATGGTAAGATATTATGTTTTAAATGAAAGGTATTTACTTACAATAGAACAAATTCTTGTACATTGCATTGAGTTGGGCATGCTTATTATGTACAAGTATGATATTTGATAGACAGAAATAATGTAGGTATTTTATTTTAGTTATTTTTGTTAGATAACTCATACAGAGTATAAAATTTTTATTTAGTTTAAAAATCGATATTTTCAGCAGGTTTTCACGATAGATTGATAGACATTTGAACCTAGTAGTTATCTTTTAATTACTTTATATTTTTGTTCTTTTTAAAACTTTACGATGTTCCTATAAGTTTGTATTTTTATGTAACATTTAATTTTTAATAGCATCATAAGTAGATGGATACCAAGTATACATAATATCGCTACTCTACTTTGTCTACACATAATTATATACACGAGTATACATTACATTACATGCCATACAATACTAATACTAATATTTATAATTATAATTATAATTGATACTGCCAGTTATTATTTATATATTTTTAATTTATTATCCTAAGTATGTATGTATGTATTATGTATGTATTATGCGAAGTATTGGATAACGATATCAAATATCACAAGAAGGCATTTAGGCTTAGGTATCCAACATTGAGCAATTAATTAAAGCACGAACTAGTACATTCGAGTATCTAGGTGCTCGAACCCGAACCTTGCAAATTGGGTCCGGTGAAAACTGACCCATGATGCAAAAAGATAAACAAAATTACTTTTTACTTCAAAAAGAAGCTTCGGATCAGCAACCCAAATTTATTTTGTGATCAACTTTGATACTTTCGTCAGAATTAGCAGTAATAAATAGATTAATACTTAACACTCTGCAGATATACTAAATTTTTATTGAGTTAATTACAACTAACCTATCTATGCTACTTATATATTTTAAGGTTAAATAAACAGCAAATACTACCTACAATATTAAAATTCAATACATTTTAAAATCAATAGCAATTTAAATTAAATATTCATGTAAACTCACAACCCGTAACCCGACATATATCACTACTCGAATAATAAATTAATATCTATACTTTGCATACGTATGTAATGTAATCGAAACCTATGAATTTTTTATTCTTGTAGGGATGATTAGGTAAGGTAGGATATTATTTTGTTATATCTAACGTCGTAAATATTAGGTACTTTATAAATCGATCAAAAATCAAAATAGCAATCGAAATCTAAATATACATAATAGTATTTATACAAATCTGTAGGGTAACTAATTATATGCCTAGAAATTTACTATTGAAAATGTATTAGGATACTATTTTAGTATTCTATGGGCAATATCACTGGGTAGTAATGTATTGTATTATTGTAATAGATAGTAGGTACCCATCCATTAGTAGTAAGTAGGGTACTTAATGTTAGTAATAGGTGCTAATTACCTTGTAGAACAATTTAAATTATCAGATTTGAATAAAAAGAATTAGACTTACACCAAAACAAACCTAATTAATGATCTAGTAAATATAATCATATCGATGGACTATGGACATGATATAATATGACTTATAATACCCTACAAAATATGCCTTGTCAAAGAGTCCAAGGAATAGAAGCCCTTTTTTCAATTTCAACAAAAACTCTATACGCTTCAAGGTCAAAGTCTTATAAAAATAGCATTTCGGAATTTAAAACTCTTAAAACGACTTTACTAGATTCTGAATTCTGCAATTGCAATGACATTGCAATGAATTTCTTATGGGATTTTGGGGTAAATATTTTCAAAAACCAGTAGGAAATTTTTTGTATCTTGTATTCTCTATTACAAAGATACCTATCTAATTCATGGATAAAGAAATGTTTGTTTGTTCCCTTGCTTGTTAAAACTTTCAAAAAATTATTTGATTTTTTTTCTGAAAAAGTAAGACGATCCTTCTTAAAACAACTTTTTCAAAAACATTTTAAGAATATATTTTTCCAAGCCGGATACATTATACGAGTATAAATTATATGTAACATTGATTCTGATTCTAATTACCATATAATTGATAATGGATCTCTTTGCCAAAGCTAAAATTTTGTCCTATTTTTCTAATTAGGTAATATGATAATGGAGAAAGCTGGAGCAAGATCTATAGATTTTTGGAGGCCGACCATTTCATCACAAAAAAGCTTAAGGATAATTTTGATACTTTTAATTGGGCTGAATTTGAAACCTTTGCAGTCTTTTGGAGTTTATGAAATTCTAGCACAAAATAAAAATTTACAAAATATTTTTGAAGACAGAGAAAAGTCGTCTGGAAAAGTAACCAATATATCTGAAGGGGGTGATGAAAGAAATGAACTACAAAGTAATGATGTTAGTGGAAATGAAGCCCATGTGATTGATCAAAATAAAAAGTTTGTAATTTCTCAGAATTTACAAAAGTTTCTACTCAAAGCCCAAAACACTTCAATTTGCCTCCTCAAG
Source organism: Nanhermannia cf. coronata Gr-Ori-00579 (assembly GCA_034699045.1). Classification (NCBI taxonomy): domain Eukaryota; kingdom Metazoa; phylum Arthropoda; class Arachnida; order Sarcoptiformes; family Nanhermanniidae; genus Nanhermannia; species Nanhermannia cf. coronata Gr-Ori-00579. Next base: position 14,411 of record JAQIXA010001280.1, on the reverse strand, counting down.
GTAAGAATACTTAAATTGAATTTTAAGTAGGGGACCCTATCTCACTCTTTTTATATAGGTTTTAAAAATAACTAGAAAATATTTTAGATCAAATAAATAATAGGTATTTTAAGTCCTAATTTTGAAGTGTCTTGAAAATACCTTGTTTCAAAGTCCTTAATTTAAAGTACAAACCAAAATAAATATTATGTAGCTTATCTAATTGAAAAGACTTACCTATCCGTATATTGAAATGTTAAAATATAATTTATAAATAATCAAGTTCATTTAAGTTCATTTGTCATTACTGAAAGATATTTTAAGAAAATATGATAGGAATAAGTACAAGTACCTACTGATAAATTTTTAGAATTATTTGAGTTTATAAGTACCTACTCTAATTTAATAGGTATATTAAATCCATTCTTACCTTACTAATTATAGAGATAAGTTCTAGATACAAATTATATCAGTACATAATGTAATAACTAAAATCCTCAAGATAATGTATATTCATATTTCTATTTATTCAAGTTAATTTTAGAATCCTTTAAAAATATACAATTTATTAAAATTAAGACATTACGAGACATTCGTAGAACTAAAAAATTTTAAATTTTGATCAGGTTGAAATTTTTAATGGCTTAAATTCTACATTGTACTTAAATTGTATTGTACTTTGACTTTTATCTTTACTTATCTTTAGTGCTTAATTATAATAGCATGTCTAATTTAGATGATAACGATTAACTTATAGCTTCTCATGTATTTACTGTGACAAAATTCATTGATTTCTGTTTTTGTTGAAAACTGTTCCGACTGCATTAATCAAGAGTTGAATGAAGAGCATTAAAATCCTGAGAATGGAGATGAACCAAAAGGAAATGGACAAGTTAAAGATGAGATGAAAGAAGAATCCACTATTTTTAATATGATCATCCACAATTTTGTTAAATTGTTCTTTCTGTGTTGGACGCATCAAAAGCTGATCTGTAATACTGGGTGGACGTCGTGTATCTATTTCATTCAATTCTGCTGGAAAACCAAACTTCACGATAAGAACCAGTATCAGATTGGACATAAGAATGAAGCAAAAATCAATCCAAAACCGCAACAACTAAAAATAAAAATGTAATTTCATAGTCAAATTCAAGAAACTAGCTTTGCAGACTAATTATAAAATACTTATGGCTTAATACGAGTATCTAGAAAATTAGGATGTATTGATGTATATTATTTAGAAATCAATTGTGAATGTGCTTACAAGAATAATTTCAGTCTCATCGAATCGGTCATCTTGATCGTTAACGACTTCAGTATTATTGGCCTGACGATCATTGATGTAAAAGAGGACAATGACGAGGATAATGCATGATATGGACAAAATGAAGTTCATTTTTTGATACGATTCAAAAAGGGAAGGAGACACATAATCCTGGATAAGCTGAATCAAAGTTAAGATAGCACTCGTCTTAATGAGCAGGCATGCTTCGGATCTCTGAAAATAAGTAGAAATTAATACTCTATGAAAATACATTACCTAATAAGTATTCTTTCATAGTACCTTGATCAAACTATCAGTACGATCCATTTTGCTCGAAAGTCGAAACTAATGACTAATAATGATGAACTAGAATCCAAGAATTTCAGAATGGAATGAATAATTTATAAGTTTGTAATAGTAAATGATGAATTATCCTAAAAAGGAATTGAGTTAAATTGAACAAAATTAGAGAAATTATTGTCAAGGCAGTAGCATAGCATTTAAAAAATTTCAATTTTTTGTTGTTACCTAGTTTTAGTAAATAGTTCAAGCCAAGGCCTATAGAAACAGCCATCGTTTCTATAGGCTTTTCTATAGGCCTTGGTTCCAGTTCCAGCATCCTTAGAAAAACGATGCTGTTTCTAAAGACCTTGACTAGTTCATTAGAAATCTGTTTAGTTAGGTTAGGTTATAGGTTAGGTTATATGTATTATACTAGAAAGCTATTTGAAACAAAAATTTTGAACCTTGTGACCTTATTACCTAATCTATATGACTTTGATATTTTAACAGAAAATATATAAAATTGGTCGTGTTTGATGTAATTCCAAATAAAACTGTAGGAAAACCATTACCTACGATAATAAAAATTCAAAAAATGTCAAATTTGAATAATTACTTTATTTGATTAGAACCCTTACGAGTGCTTCAAGTAAATATGGAGTAGGGTACACAGACAAAAAGTATTTCAATTTCAATCAAAAACAGTAAATAAGTTTTTAATTGAATTTTCCAAAAAAGTGTGCTTAAAAAGTTTAATAATATAATAATAAAGCTCAGTAAATTGAAACAATCGTAGTCTCGACTTTTTCTCGAGATTACGAGTATATAATTCTCGACATTTCGAACTTTTAAAGACATTACCTAACTGTAATCAGAATTCAGACAAATTTTTTACAATAAAAAATTCATTTATCTCATAAATTATATCCTTACATTTTAGAATAAATTAAATATTTTGCAAACTATGTAGTAGTATATAACAATAAGTAACAAAAGCCAAACCTTAATGCAAGTTACTCTATATTGGAAGAACTTTCTTAAGTGAAAGTACCTACTTGTAGAAAAATGTCATTAAATTTTTTTATAAAGTTCGAATTTTATGATCTTTGAAAAGTTATTAGTACTGCAATTTGAATACTCATACAAGTTTTCTCAAATCAAATACTTTTAGAAATCGATTACATTTTAAAAATTATCCAACTACAAATTATGTTAGCATTTAAAGTAAAAAACTTTTTGGAGACTAAAATATGCAAGTTTTATGTGTAAGAATGTAGGATGTATGCCATATAACTACAATTAGGTGTTTCAAAATAAAGTAGGTAAGGGTACTACTTAGGCTTAGGTACTTAAAAAACTTTGAAATGATAAACTTTAGTATAAAAATATCAAGTCACTATCAGTAATACATTTTTAAAAAGTTTCTTTTTTTTTCTTTTCATAAACTTTTTAAAGTTGGGCCAACAACAGCAAGAGTATGGTAAAGGAAAGTCAGAGAGAAAACAAGTTTGGACAAATTTCTCAACAAATGAAAGTGGAAAAGTTTATTTTACTAAATATCTACCCTACAGTTGTGCAACAAATGCGATTTGCAAACAGGTTTGTCATTTTCTTTAGTAAATATGCAAAATCATAAAAAATACGAGTTCAAATTTAAATATAATTTGCAAAATAAAACCTTACCATACATAAGGTAAAAAGTACCCTATCTATAATGCAAAAAAGATTATAAGAAAAATAAAAATGCTTATTTTATATTTGTATTTAAAACCTTTCGTATGATTATTCGCATTTCTGAGGTCGTATTTTGGCTTTGATTTAATCATAAGCCTAAAGATATCTAAGTCTATACATTAAAATTATAAAGGCTAATTTTCAATCATTTTTAGTGTCTAAAAGAAATCGATGGATCTTTCAACCTCGACCAAATTGAATTGAACAAAACCGTAAGTTACTAATACTAGGGTACAATAGAAATCTAAAGGTATGTATTTATCAAATTTAAGATATAATTTAACTATTCATAACCTCATTTGAAACCCAAAAATTTCAAATATTGAATTAACCTAACAAGGACTCTGATTATATAAACGAATAAGTAGTAATATAGTAATACTCATAGTCGAGTGCCTATACATATAATAGTAATTTAATCTAAAAAATAAAGAAGTCTTTAGGATTGTTTGTCCTGATTTTTCTTTCAAAATAATTTGAAATAAACTTTAAGATCACATTCATACGATGAACTTACTTTGAAAACTAGGGTACCTAGTACATACTATTATGTCATCAACAATCGACTCATAATGAAGCTCGTGGATGATTTCAAAAGATTTACAAGTAACAACAAGAAAAGTAATCTTGTTTAAAACTTCAAAGCATTTTCGGTTTTTCAAAGTCTAGAAATGTAGTAATGTTATAAGTTATACCTTTTCAATCTGCATTTGTTTGATTTTAACTTTAACTTATACTCAAAAACTCGTAGTACAAGTTTTTCCTATAATAGGTACTTAGGTACTTAGGTATATAGAAAATAAAAATATATAATATTTTTAAAAGTTAGAACTAGCAAATTAACCCTTATTTTGCTTTGCAAAAAATCCATCAAAACTATTTTTTAATTTGACCTTTTAAAGTAACTACATTACACTGTTAAGTAGGGGCCAATACTCAAATAAAATTTCATAAAAATGTGTATTTTATCTCAACTTTACTGACTCTGAGATAAAAATAGGCATTATTTTGTAAAATAAACCCTCGTAAGTGTTTAAATCCAATAAGGGTAAAAATCTGCCTGGATAAAATTGTGATTAGCTTTTTAAAACTAGACATTCTAGGTTCTAACCAAATATACACTATCCTATAGGTACTACTACGAATAATAGAAAGGCATTTGAAAAATTAAAAAAATCACAATATTTTCTTTTTGATCGATATAACCTATCTAATTTAAAATTTTCAATTTTTTGAAAGAATTCTAAAACTGAAAATACTTCTTCAAAATTTCAAGTTGACTCTTTGAAAAAGATTTGTAGTTACGTTTACTTTTAAATAACTCTGTACTATATCTAATTTAAAGTTTTAATGGACCTTTTGAACTTTTTAGACTTTTCCAGCCTGTTCTATTGAAAAATCCACAAATTGCTTTTACAAACCACAAGTTCAGTTCGAGTCAAGTCCAACAATATTTTGTGAAGGTATACAGGGTATAAATCCAGAGGAAAATCTTAATAAACATTTTATATACCTCCAATGGAACCTACTGATTACTTCTGCTGTGAATCCAAACAAGGCTGAGTCAAATGACAAATCTGGATCTAATGACCATTCACTTAATAATGTCTCAATCCCAATAGTTTTCGTTGTTGAAATGAAAAAAATCAATAATTTCCACAATTTCAATGAACAATCGGATGAATGGAAAATAATTGGAAACGTAAGTTTTATATTTCTATTTCTATAATTCTAATTCAAGATAACTGATCCTATAAATCCTTAAGTAAATATAATGGTTATATATAATGGTTTTACTTTTAATTAATTTCCAGACTGAAAATACTCTTATAAAAGTACCCGTAGACTACTATGAGGGAAATTATAAATTTCGAATCACGGCTACAAGTTTGGTGGGAGTTCTTGAGCAAATTGAAAGCCACTTAATTACAACTCAAAATGGTAAAACATTTTTATAAACTTTAGCTTATGGATGCAAATAGTGTATAATCAAATTTAAAGAATCCTTTGAAAAATTATGAGCCAATTACGTATTTCCATTAGTCCAAACAAATGTATGTAATTGGCACTTTGAAATTCTTTAGTTTACGCAATTCCAGAGAAAATGAAACTTAGAATAAAATATTTTAATAAGCTTCTGAAGGTAATGAATACCTTATACTTATAATGATACCCGATACATGTATGAAAGAGCATTTTCTGCCTAACTTTAAATAAAGACAAGGATTTGAAGAGTCCTTAGAATTGAAATTTGAAACTTGCTTTATCAGGCTCTTCAATCTTGTTTTCCATTTCGTTTTCATTTCAAGGATAATCATAATAACTAAGTTAGTATAATGGAAATAATGGAAATAATAGATGAAGATTATGTTATACTACTTATATACTTATGTACATATACTTAGCTAGTAGCATAATGTACATAAGTATATACATAATACTATTATATATAAATAGATCTTATAATTTTGATTTATCAAATGTCAAGTCAAATATGATCGGATGTATAGTCATTCATGAGATGAGCTATCATGACTGATACCTTATTAAAAACTATAACTCAAGTGCAAACTATTAAAGTTTTGTAACTTTATACCTAACATCTAGTATACATGGTATAGACATAGACCTATAATACTACGAGTAGTACATATTCAAATTGTAAAATTTGAAGTATTTAAAGTCTTGAATAAATTGCAAACACCATATTCATGTACCCTTCACTTTATATCTATTTGTAGTGCCTAAATATATTTTGGAATTTTTTTTCATAAAACTGAAAAGAATCACATAATATGTTCTCAGAACTAGTCAGAGTCCTAGTCTTAGAATGTGAGAAAAGATTTACTAAAATGAATTTCTTACAAGTATAGCGTTTTGAAAATGTCTGATTTAATACCCTCATAAATGAAAATTTGGTATTATTTTACAATTTCAAATGGAATTCAGCTATGAATATAATATTATGTAAATGTTGTATATTATATAAGCTTAATTGTAATATAAAATATATTATTTGAAGGATATAAGCCACCAATGCCTTCCAAACGGATTTTTGTAGCTGAAACCCGAGTGACTGATAATTCAACAGATGTATTAATAGGCTGGGAAATGCCTCAAGGTAATGTCCCTTTTAAAATAATATTTAATCATCATGTCTGTCTGTAATGACTTTTCAATCAAAAAACCTCTTTTGTATCTGACTTATGTGTACAATGTAATTTGTAATGGAATATACTGTAGTTCCTTTATTTTCTAATCATCAATTACATTATAATTCGATAACGTTATTCTACAGGAAAATTTTTCATATTTTAATAAAATTATATTTCTCGAATTCAATAGATTTTAGATTTTCTTATTTAACCAAATGTATTTCGAAAATCTTAATCAAACTTCATATTACTGATATAAAGGTTGGTAATTTTATGGAGAAAGTGCAGAGAAAGTTTTAGCCGATATTTTTATAAGTACCCTAATATAAATATATATTGAAAATTGGCCATATAGATGCAATTAAAAAACACAATTCGGTTTCTGAACAATTAAAAACGACGGATACCTAAGTACAAAATACCAATAAGATTATCCTCAGTTGTAAATCTTAATCGTTAAGATTTTAATAAGTTTATACAAGATTGATGATACTCTTTTTGAAATAATTAAAATCTCAAACATCAAACTTTTACTGTAAGTGTAAGTATGTAATTATTAATTATATTACTTTTATGATTAGAGCTAAAAACGTGATAAAAAAGTTTTCGTCTCTAATGAAATGAGTTTGGTCGTTAGTAAAGAAAGTTTTTTGACAAACTTTTCATTATCAATGCCAACCTACAGTATATAATATATGCTTATATGTACTTATCAAAATTATAGTACATACTAGTACGATACTATGTACTAGTACATATGTACCCTACTAGTAAATAGTAGGTGTCTAGGTATAATATTTTTATGCCTACGGAATTTATATCATTTTGAAATTCTTATTTCAAATTCACGAGTCTCAAAATGCTCCAGGATATTTGAGATTGAAATCTTGAAAGATAGTAGGGTACAGTTTTTGTGCAAAAATAATGTTATTCTATATAGGTAAATTGAATTTATTCATTCACATGATAAAAATATAAATGCTTTTAGTACTAGTACCTATAACTAATGTTAAGATATCTAAATTCATTGTTTGATATTTTAAAAATAGCAGCATTAATTTTCTGGGCAAATAATTTAATTTTTTTTTCCAATCTAGTTCGAAGCTGCTTTTATAAAATTCTAATGGAAAGACATGACGGAGATGGAAAAACATGGTCTAAAAGAGCATATTCTGTAAGATAACACTTTTGAAAAATATATCATTTCATTTCATACTGCAGTTCTTATATTCTTTACATGTATGTAGGAACCACCCGAAAGATCCAATCGAGAACTTTACACAAATCTCAATTTCAATACCAAATATACAGTTAGAATAACCTATTATGATGCTAATAGAAAACACATAAGGTTAGTAGTTACTTTTTTAATAAAATTATAACATTTTTTGCATACTCACAGTTTATTTCTATTCAAATATTTACATTTTAGTTCGCAATCTCATTTTGATTTTGAAACTCCAAGCTGCCTCAAAGCTCTCAACTTTTCCTTTATCAAATGTAGTAAGTTCATATTTATATTTACAATTTACTCTCAAAATGTACAGATTATATCTGTAAATATAATAAACGTTTATACATTATATTATGTAAGTATCTAAACAGTTTATGCTGGATAGCCTCCCATTCATAATGCCTACAATTCACTGAAATTAAAATTTTATTGCAAATATTGAAATAGATACTTATTTTCAGAGACTATTTACAACTTCAATTTAAGCACTTCATATTTTATGAAAAATAGCAATGATCCAAAAAAAAATTAATTAATTTTAAGTAATAAAATACTAAAATTTCTATATTTAAAAAAAATTAGATCCACCATCTCCACGAAATATCACAGTCTACATTAATCATACAACCTTGGCGGACTTCCAGCATCAAGTTCTCCAGCTGGAAAATAAAGAGACAACAATAACGAATAGAACTGTGATAATAACTTTGTCAAATTCTGATGCTTTATTAAATTCAAACGTTTCGAACGGCGGAAATGGAGAGAATAATTTTGCTATCTGTTGGATCCGATGGTCTCCACCACTTTATACAACTTTAGATAATCGGATTCTAAACTACCGAATAAATATCCTCGAACTATCAAAGAATATTTTACATCTCACTGGCTCTAATTTGTTCTCTGGTTTTGGTCATATAGTCGTGAACAATAAGGATATCCCAGGGGTAATCAAATTAAAATTATGCTATACTTATCTAGCTATCTGTAGATATTGCAGTATCTATCTTTTTATTTTATTGTATTCTGTATCACCTTATTATGCCATTACGAGTAATTAAATCTTGAGTGATTTAAATAGCTAAAATGTTATTATTAGCCCACACTTAAAATTTCCGGCAAATCAAAAATCTGTTTTAAACTAATTAGAAAAATTTGACAAAATGAGAAATCTGGGACACAGCAAAGTAGACCCTTAATAAATCTATCATTGAATTATCAATATCATTGAAATTTCCTAAAAACTAAAATTCTTTGAATTTAGCAAATCATATGACCTGTGTCATATGATATAAATGTCATATATTATGCTAGGCTGATGCCTACTTAAAATATTTTGAGAACTTTTTAAAGAAAATTTAGTACTTATTCTTACTAGGATAATTAATAAGAAGTTAACAAAAATATCATTATTCTTATCTAAATAAAATTATATTAACTGTAAAATATTACCATGTAACCTACTCTAGTATTCATTTTATTCAGGATTTATAATTTAGAATTTTACAGTATTAGTAGTTGGTATATGTTACTAAAAAACGTAGGTACTTAAGATTAGTGTATTATTTTAGTACTTACGATACGATATGCGCATACTATTTCACTTTCACATGCATTCACTTTATAGCCAAGCTTTTGGGATAAGAAAAAGGATTTATTTTACAATACTGTCATATATTTAAAATTTAGGAAATTCTTTGTTAATTGGAAGCTTTATTTTTTAGTATTTTAACCTATCCTATGAATAAGAATCGATTTTTGAGTACGAAGTACGAATACCCATTCATTCATGTATAAATCTCAAGGTAATATTATTTAAATCTATTTCTCAATTTTTGGTTTTATAGTTTGAAACGGGCTTAATTCTCTCGGGATTACCATCAAATAAGGAGTATTCGGGTACGATCTCCTCTATTTCTGTAAAAGGATCTTCAATTCCAAAAGCTTTTACTTTTAGCACAAAAATAAGTAAGTACTGTTTACTATACAGTTAATTCCGCTTTTACTGATAGATACTTTTACTATTAGGTATATAGGTACTTTTATTTTGTCATATCTAAATACATAAAAAACATGAACCTAAAACAAGAAAATGGAAATATTCTGCTGATTTGATTCGGCCTTCGATTTATGTAGGTATAGTGTATTACAATATACAAGTTCTAAATGAAAATTGAAAATTTATTTGTATTTTGTTTTGCATCATCAATCTGATTCTGATTCAAATATCTGAGAATTTTTGAATCGACTTATTGTACATATGAGTCTTTATAATGCATTTACCTTTGTTATAAATATAAATAACTTAAGAACTTACTAGAAATATTAATTGTTTTATGGTAGTTCTTGTTATTACATAGTATTATTATTATTTGATTTTGATCAAATGCATTTTATTTGATTCTCTGTATAAATTAGAACTTGAGACGAAAAGATTTTAATATTTCCTTAAAACTTTATAAAGTAACATACCTATTTGTATTTCTAAGAATTCAATGATTCAATTCAATGATTGTTTTTCATGTCCTTTGAAGGACTTTTCGTTAAGTTTGAGTTTTATTAAATTCATACAAAATGCATTATAATAGTACCCTAAGCATATGAAACATCTAAAGGTTTTCATGAAATTTTACCTCAAGAAATAGTCTAGATAGTACGATTATATCTAATATGTACCAGCCTCAATTGAATTTTTTTTGTATTTTTTTATCAAGTTTAATAGCCTTTTAATATTTCTCATTTTCTCATTTTTGGCAATAAACCCCTGCTGCTGTTCTTGGAGTTCTATTTTGTCACATATGACATTGACATGATATTTTGAGTATATCTGATCCTGAGAATTCTGAATAAAACACTTTTAAATTGGATTACATTACATATACGAGTACCTACACCTACATAAATAACTCCAGAATCAGTATCAAGTAGAAAGTAGTATCTACTATTGTATCGTATCTATGAAAATCTATAATATAATATGTCAATTCAAGTTTACAAGCATGCTAAAATTATGTGAGAGAAGTAAATCGAATTTGGAAAATTTTATTTCATTTCGAATTCTAATTTTATGTTTTGCTTTCAGGGTCCAAAGCGATTGTTCGAGAAAATAGGATTTTATACGGATCCTGGCTCTACATTCCATTCTCAGTTTTCTCAATTTTATTTGCAATCCTTCTTTTCGTCATGATTAAATTGTATTTGAAAAAACGAAAGGTCAAACTGGCAAGAAATCAATACTTTCAGGTAGGTAGTAGGCATATCTACGAGTAGGTACTCGTAGTAAATTTAAACTCAAAATAATTGTTTACATTCGTACTACTATGAACTATTTTATGTAGACCTTATCCTAGATAAGTAAATAAGTCCTATTTTATTATTGTATTTTGAGTCCCTATATCATTTAAATTAGTTGCTAAATAAATAATAAAATCCTTTATTTAAATATTTATCTATGTATGTATGTACAGAGTATGGAAGAAAGGGATGAAATAAGCCATTGGCCAATTTTGCCCATGAATGGTGATGAAGATTCAAAAGTCAAGCTTTTTGATGAGAATTTTCCGAAAGATAAATGGGAAATTGTAATTTAAATTTTATATAATTTATATTTTAAATTTAGTTAAATTCTCTATTGATTCTCTATTGATTTACTTTAGGTATATGATGATCTCAAAATGTGCGAAGTTATTGGACAGGTACTTAAATAATTATAATTATTAGCTATTTGGACAAAGTCTCTGCCTCTCGATTAGTAACAACATGCATAATATAGGAAAATTCAAAAAAATATTTCAAAAATCTTGAGCTTTGAAATCATTAAATTCCTATTTTTGCAATTTTTTGAAATATTGTTTAGGTAGGTAACTTATAATTTCATATTCAAAAGGAACATTTTCAAATAAAATCTAAAGCTTTGTAAATAATTTTTATTCTTTAAGTTAGGAAATCAAAAATCTCTCGTTTTGTAAACTTTTTTAGACAAAATTTTTAAATGGAACCTAAAAGTACATAGAACCTATATCAGTATTTCGATTATATCCATTTTATTAAGAGAATTTAAAAAAAATATAAGTAGCTATTTAATAAATCCTCATAAAAATATGGGTTCAAGATAGCATTATTTTAAAGTATTAGCCATTAAATACCTAAGCTCATAAACTTTTTTTTATTTCTTTCCACATTAAATTAATCCGCTAAATTCTTGTTTTCCATTCTAGGGAGCATTTGGCATTGTAAGAAAAGCATTATTGCCAAAATCGAAATTTCGGCACAAAGATAATCAAATGGCAGACTCTTCCAGTCTGGACGAAGGAAATTACAGGCCAGTGGCTGTGAAAATGCTCAAAGGTTTCTTTTTATTTGTATTTTTATTTGGCTTTTATCTTCTATTTATTAATGCAATCCATGTCCAAAGTTCAATGTAAATTTCAGACATAGCTGATAGTGTATATACTTAAAATTTGAAAATAATCTTTTTTTTAGTTTCAGCATCAAGTGATGATGTTGACCAATTGATCAAAGAAATACTAACCATGCATGGCCTCGGCCATCATCCACAAATAGTTTCATTACTTGGTATTAAAATTTATCTTTTATTTCTATTCTCATTCTCTCATTCTCATTAGTAGGTATTTTTCTCAATTTAATTTTTTTTAAAGGAGCTTGCACAAAGGGTCGAACTTTATGTCTGGTTTTGGAGTTTTGTCCAGGCGGAAATCTACTAAATTTTATAAGAAAGGTTTGTTTCTTCTCAAATATCACTATTCGATTCAAATGATTAATGTTAGTCGAATTTCACAAAAAAACCATCTCATTCCTAGCATAAGTAGTAGTAGTGACCATGAGTATACTTGAAAAGTTCTAATTACTAAATTGAAACTTGAAAAAGGAGGAAATATAAAGGGATTGCTTTTTTGGCAAACTTTTTTTCAAACAAAACTTTTTTGTCCAACTTTTACCTACCATATAATATTACCTATTTTTATAATCTCTAATACTATTCTGATATACTATTTGTAGAATATTCTACCTAAATTGTACATAAGTACTAACTCTAAGTACCTACCTAGAATTCCAATTTCAATGGTTTCTCACTAATTTCTTGAGATTTCGATCAAACTCAAATCCAGCGCTAAAAATTTCATTATAAAAATTGCCAATCTATATATAGTTACCCTACATTTATATTACATATTCAATTAATTAGATGGATTTCAGCTTTTATACAAGTCACTAATCAATGTCAGTACATTAATACTTAGCTATTATCCTATGAAAATTTGCAGGTTAGAGAAAAATATTGGCCAAATCTCAACTTTTCCGACACAACCGCTTCAAAACAAACACATAATAACAGTAAAAGGATCTCAAATTTTGCTAAATCTAATCGACTCACGTCAGGCTCTTCGACATGTTCAACCTCAACTTCATATAACTTTAGTAGCTCAACAACTTCATCAGGTGGTTGTGCGGGTGACAAAAGTATCGAAAGTTATAAAATTCGATACGCAGATATCGATATAGGAGGCCGATCAATAGATGATGAAGAAAGTACAAATCTGGGAAACACAAGGGAAAGAGAAAGTTCTTTTATTGAATTTGGTGAAAGCAAAAATCCCATTCAGAATAAAACAAATAGTTCAAATTCCAATATCGATGGTGTATGTACAAGTAATACTAATGCTAGTAGTAGTAAATGTGATGAAAACCCTCAATCTCGAGACTTAAATGAGACAGATGAAATTGATTTTGAAAGAATTGATGAACGGGATGTTTTATCTTTTGCACGGCAAATTGCAATGGGTCTGGTAAGTAAATATTATCACAATTTTAGAAAGAAAACATCTTCAATTTTGAACTTTTTTCAAATACCTACTGATAATTCTAACAATCACAATAATATTTCCTCAATAAAATGTCCTATAACAAGTACAAGTATATTGGTGCCCTATTAAAATAGCTTACCTTTACCTTATACAGAAGTTTTGCTGATTATATATTCAAATAAAATTTTTATGGTATTTTTAAAAAAGTTCACATTTTTCCACCTTCTCTCTTATCGTGAGAATTAGAACATTGTTTTTTATTTCCTACCTATTTATTTTTCTTACAAACCATTACATTTTGTAGTATCCTGCCAAATATAGCTACCTACTACTCTATTATGTAATCTTAAGAATACAATTTTTTTACATTTTGCAGGAGTATCTAGAAAAGAATCACGTTGTGCACCGCGATATTGCCTGCAGAAATGTAAGCAAAATTAATTTCTCTTAAGTTCTACTCTTTCGAAATAATGAAGTCGGTTTATTTGTAATGCTACTTTGAACTTTAATACACGATATTTTACTTACTTGGATAATCCTTTAGGTTATTTTTTTCTAGATTACAGAATAGAATAGCAAATTTTTGTTTTAATATCTTCACAGCATGAAATACATGAATGCTTTCAAAAGAAAAATAGTCTAAATTTGCCTAATTTTATTTATCAAATTTACATAATATGAAAATTTGCTTGAAAAAATAGTTAAGTTTTTTTGAATTTTAATTACATTTCAAATTTCAGGTATTGCTTATGAGCGATTACAAGCAAGTCAAAATCTCGGATTTTGGATTATCTAGAGATATTTATACTTGGAATGTTTACCATCAAAAATCGGAAGGGAAATTGCCCATAAAATGGTATATTCATACTTCTATGCCCATTGGCTATTTCTAAAAATACATATTAAAAATTTTCTATTATAGGATGGCCATTGAATCGATA